>LIEC01012254.1:22926-123689 GCA_001925005.1 Drosera capensis | reverse complement strand
GTCTAGGTTTTCAATGTAAGGCATATAGAATAATATGTTCCTTCATTGGAACTATATCAGCTGGATGATAATTCAACTGTTCCATAACTTTTAAAACATCATTTTAGTGGCTTAAGCTTAAATCCATTCCATCTCGCAAGTTCTATGGTTGGGAAAAATGATTGGATTGAAGGAGATACATGGTCCATAGAATAACGCTGTAAGAATTAACAAAGAGATAGACATAGACTTAGATTGCATCATCAGGATGAAGCATAATTTGTATTCCAATTGGTAAGACTCCTGAAATTCCAAACCTAGGAATAATAGAGTGGAAAGACAAGTTGGCCCCGTTCTGAATTGAGCTCGGTCACGTAATTGTTACCATTAGATTAGAGAACTGATCCATCAAAGAAAAGTTTGGAAGATTATATGCAACATTTACCTTGAAGAGTGCCCCGTTCTGAATTGAGCTCGGTCACGTAATTGTTACCATTAGATTAGAGAACTGATCCATCAAAGAAAAGTTTGGAAGATTATATGCAACATTTACCTTGAAGAGTGCCCCGTTCTGAATTGAGCTCGGTCACGTAATTGTTACCATTAGATTAGAGAACTGATCCATCAAAGAAAAGTTTGGAAGATTATATGCAACATTTACCTTGAAGAGTGCCCCGTTCTGAATTGAGCTCGGTCACGTAATTGTTACCATTAGATTAGAGAACTGATCCATCAAAGAAAAGTTTGGAAGATTATGTGCAACATTTACCTTGAAGAGTGATATGCCAGCAAGATTGAGTTCCAAGATCATATATGGACCAATCTGAAAGTCTACGTCTTCGCAAGAGTGAATATTCCTCATTGTATCAGTAGAGGAGCAATTTGAAGCTGGAACACTGCAAAAGAAAAACAAACAAAATTATTTAGTTAGGCAACTTATAGCGAAAATCGAGCAGAGATTCAGCACGGAGAGTGGAGACTGCATGATAAAATGCTCAAAAAAGCGCACACTTCTCAAGGAAAGACAAACCTACAACAGAATGGGCAATGCTGAACTTCCCTCTTGACACCGATGTCCCTCCAGATGGAAGCTGACAAATGCACAAGCCAACCAAGTTTCTGACTGAATCACTCCTATTACACAGTATGCAGCAAATCCTAAAACGCTTACGATGCTGCAGGTCTCGAAATGTTATGAATGACCCAAGAGAAGAAAACCGTACATAGAAGCAAATCACTCCATTATCCTCTTCAAGAACTCCAGTCATTTGCACTTGCCTAGAAAAGCAAATCTAGTCATCTGTACGCGCAAGTTACAGCAAATGAACGCCTTGAGTTACCACAACAACAACCCAGTAGATCCCGTCATGGATAAAAGAATACCCAAGTAACCGTGCCAATGGATACACGAGTTACAGTGCAATTGCTAGCCAGGTCCAAAATCATGAAGTGCAACAAAAACGACGACAAAGGCAATAACAACCATAGAAGGACACTATTCACTTCTCAACCACACTATCACCAAGTCATGCCTAGCAACATCTCCCGTTTCATTATGGAGGGAGAGGCTTCAATCTTCATCATAGCCATATTACTCACCTACTTTTGAGGCTTCACTTTTCACTCAATCAAGATGCCTAAAGTCCTCCCAGTATTGTACTGTCGAGCTTAGGGATTAAATTTGCCGTCATGTCGGATAATCACTCAAAATTTTTGCACCGTTCAGTTCAGTTTAAATTGGCTTCAGCTGCTAAGGCCGACAATAAAGGATGTGTTCAACCCGCAACCTGATGTGTTCAACCCGCCTCCATCCATGGTACCAGAAAAACCAAGATGTGGCAATCAAAGCCTAAGATCACAAGTAGTCAGGCAGATTGAGAAACGGATGAAGAACAACAAAAGATATATAAAGAGTCTGTACACTGATGTTCTCAATATAAAGCACCAAATTGCAGGAAAGTTTAGGCGGCCAATGTGGACCAATTTACAATCAAAGATGCTCATTTTAGATTTGGTGACAGTGATTAGCTTGCTTTAGAAACTTGTTACAAATGAGACTCATGTGCGGCAATGCATTCAAGACAGTGAATACTCAAATACAGTGTAGTGGGGATCACTTTGACTCAAAATGAAAAAACACATATAGCTGGGGGCAAAATAATGTGGAAAACAAGCACTGAGGAGAGTAACATGATACTAGGTTGTGAATTATGCAAGGGTAGATCTGAGCTCATAATTGCCGAGGAGGTGTATCTTACAAAGATCCTTTTTATTTGATCTCGGCAAAGATCAAGTGGAAACTCAACCCAACACAAAAGATTAGCAGATGGCCGAACTTTTTTCAAAGTGCCGAGTACGCAACCAACGCAATCAGCTTAGTGGAAGACAAAAGACTCCCTCATCATGGACTAAATAGACACACAAACCAAACTTTGAACACGGTCATATCACATGTCACAGAATCAGATATACCACCAATCGATCGACTGATCATCATGTCACTAGATTATGCACATCCGACTAAATCATGTTAGACCACGACCGATACCAACTTTCACTTCAGCAAACCTTATAAACACACCATCAAGACCTCAGTTCACTCTTCGCACAAAAGGCAAAAAGGATTGGAAAAGCCAACCACCAACCACTGCAAGCACAACAGGACTATTCATTCTCAGCAGAGGAAAGCGTACAGTGAAGATAGATAGATCAGAATCACAGAAGAAAAAGAAGAAGCAGAGTTGATCCATATATTAAAACTCAACCTCCCATTTACCCAAAACGATGTGGTCATTTATGGCACACAACCGCTCCTCTTGGTTCCCATTCAATGCCACCCTCCAACCACACCCAATCACCTTCCATTTAAAAACTATAAATCATCTCATCATCCTCTCTTCCCCCCATCGACCAAACAAAAACCCCAAAAAAAAAAAAAAAAAAAAAAGTACAGCAAAAAAGAAGCGAAACAATGGCTGGTGAGCTAGAGCTGAAGCAAGCGCAAGAGGGGTTGAAGGTGAAGGAGACAAAGAAGTATAATGTCCAACCAAGGAAAAAGATAGGGAGAAAAGAATGCCAACTTGTGACATTTGATCTCCCATACTTGGCATTTTACTATAACCAGAAGCTGTTGTTCTACAAGGGAGGCAAGTATGAGGAGATTGTGGAGAGGCTGAAGGACGGGCTTAGCACGGTGCTGGAAGAGTTTTACCCTCTGGCCGGAAAACTCGGGAAAGATGATGATGGGGTGTTCAAGGTGGAGTATGATGATGATATGGAGGGTGTTGAGATCGTGGAAGCTATTTCTGGCGAGGATGTGGGTGTTGATGATCTTGTAGTTAAGGATGATATGTTTGGATTGAAGGCATTGTTGCCTTACAATGAGATCTTGAATTTGGAGGGTCTTCATAGGCCTCTTCTTGCTGTTCAGGTACATCATCCTTTCCCTCCCTTTACAAATTATGAATTTTTAGAGATCAGTCCATTATGTGTGTTTCTCTTTAGCTGTTTTCCTAATTTCCTTGGGCATGTTCTTGCAATGTTTAGGTCTAATATCTCTTTTATTTGTCTAGCCTGATTTCATAAGATGAGGTTAAGATCTGAAATCATAATGTTTCAGTCCCTAGACAAAACTTATTATTGGTAGGACAAGAATCCATGAAATGGGACAGTCAGCATTGTCTACTTCTGTTTTCTGGTATTGATATTAAGACTGCTTCTTGATTGCCAGTCTTCATAGTACTACATGATAGTCCTAGATATATACTAGGACTATCATGTAGTACTATGAAGACTTCCCAATATGTCAATATATGATAGAGACAAGATACTTATTATCCTGATTCAGAACTTATTTAAATAAGTAGACTCCACATATCCAGAATCGGATCATGATGTTTCACGATCCGATTGCACAATACCACCCAACAAAAGTTCATCATATCCAATGAAAATATGTTTCAAGCCAAAAAAGAGAATTGATTGTTGTAGCAAACAGAGCAAACAAAGATTAGTTTCTTAGTGCAAAATTGATTTCAAAAAGCTGAAATGTGAACAATTTATTCATTCATGCCTAATCCAAGCCAAAATCTATATTCTTATGATAGTAATTGGTGAGATGGTTACAAAGATGATATTTTTATTTTATAGATATGGCACAATCATAAATAATAAATTGGTCCATCTGACACTAGTTAGCATCATAGTCATCTATTTCATAATACAGTAGTAATAAGGTAACCATAGTAGAAAGTGGAAAGTGAAGACTCTGTTAGGTTTTTTTTTTAAAAAAAAAAAAAAAAAAAAGGAAATCCTTCGTCAACCTGATAGACTCTGTTAGGTTTCATCTCAACAATACCCAAAAAAGAGATGATCCGCATGATCACCAAGAGCAAATGTTTTCCAACCAAAATGGGAGCATCTACTGCTCAGTGCATTATCTCGAGAAGACCAATATAGATAGCATTAACATCAGGCCAACATATAATACTACTTGTGTCGTGTTTGAATTATTGGTTCCGATGCCCCTTGCAAAGCCCCTTTTCACTTCTCTAGAGCTTCATAGACTACCCAAACACACACCAATGGTAGGCTAGACTTGGTAAGGATGAGATTAGCATGAATTATTTGGCAACCTATTACTAATGACACCCAGTATTCACGATCTGATAAACCATCTTATCAGGACATGAAGAGATTATGGATCTTATGTACGAAAAACAACTGATTGACTAATCTTTTATCATGCCTTATGAAGAGGTCTTTGACAATTGATAGCTTTAGCAGCATCAGCATAGCCTACAGCCTGAAGGTGAATCACAAGTTTTAGCTGATTCACATTATTAATTTCTCCGTACTACATCAGACCCCAGTGAGGTGTAGTAAAAGAATACTGGTGGCATTGGCCTACAACAATACCTTGGATCACGCTGTAGGGACTGCAAATAGCTTCACCTACAAATTCATGCACATTATCTCCTTTCCCTGTATACACCCCATTTTTTCCCCAATTCTTCTTCACAGCTTATAATGTACACCTATTCATCCATATTCTTTATAATGTAGACGTACGATAAGTTATAACGTACTTACGCGGTAGATGGTTTTAGAAGGTACAATCAAACTATATAGGTGATCTTAGCGGGCACAATCATACTCCATAACTCTTAACATGTTCATACTGTTTTTTTGAACATAACATTCTCTTCTTTGATTACTCAATGCATTTGAAATTTATTGCAGTGACTCAAAAAAAATAAAAATGCAGATGCTTCGAAAACAGCATCAAATTTTTTTTCCTAGGCAGAAAGGTACTAACCTTTCTCCTTGCTGGTGCATCATCATCAAACAGATAACCAAGCTGAGCGATGGTGTAGCGCTAGGCTTAGCATTCAACCACGCAGTCCTCGACGGGACCTCGACATGGCACTTCATGAGCTCATGGGCCGAGATCTCCTCCGGCGCCACCTGCACCGTCTCCGTTCCGCCCTTCCACGACCGTACCAAGTCCCGCAACACTCGCGTCCCCCTCGATCTCTCCCAACCGCCACCACCACCCGAATCCAACGGAAATTCCACCACCGCATCACCGCCTCTCTGCGTCCGCGTCTTCCGCTTCTCCGAATCCGCGATCGCAACCCTAAAATCCAACCTCAACAATAGCACCTCAAATTCCGACTCCTCAAAGCCGTTCTCGACATTCCAATCGCTCTCGATCCACATCTGGAGAGCCGTAACCCTAGCTCGATCCCTCGCCCCCACCGACCCAACCGTCTTCACCGTCTTCGCCGATTGCCGCCACCGCGTTTCCCCACCGATGCCTCCTTCCTACTTCGGAAACCTGATCCAAGCCATCTTCACCGGCACCGCCGCCGGACTCCTCAACGGAAACCCTGCCCCCTTCGGCGCATCCCTAATCCGCGATGCGATCGAGGCGCACGACGCATCGGCGATCGAGAAGAGGAACTCGGAATGGGAGAAGAGTCCAGTGATATTCCAGTACAAGGACGCCGGGGTGAACTGCGTGGCGGTGGGGAGTTCGCCGAGGTTTAGGGTTTACGATGTCGATTTCGGGTTCGGGAAGCCGGAGAGCGTGAGGAGCGGCGGGAATAATAGGTTCGATGGGATGGTGTATTTGTATCAGGGGAGGAATGGGGACGGCGCCATTGATGTGGAGATCAGCTTGGAGAAGGGTGCCATGGAGAGGCTTGAGATGGACAGAGAGTTCTTGTTTGCTTGAGAAGATGGGGATGATGATTTCGTTTCATTATTGTTTCAGATTGATGCTATGGTTATTATTGTCTATGGTTTGTTTAATTTGTGTTTAGAGATTGATGTCTATGTTGTTTGTTTCCAAGTCTCATATGCATTTAATATTATTGATTGTTGCGTCCACATAGTTATCAAGACGTTACACTTGATTATACATGGCAAGATGAAAAACAAAATATGTTGTTGATTGTTGTGTCGACATAGAACGACTTTGGAACTCCACAACGGATGGTTTAAAGAGGATTTTGATATCTATCTGCAAACATTGTCATCCATTGTGTCACGGCTGACCCATTAAACAATTGCGTTTTTTTGTCAGCAAAATCACTTTGATCATTTTCAAGTCATACAGTAGCAGAAGACATTTTACCAGTATGCACACGCGCGGAACGTTATCATAAAAAATTCTGAAGGTTAATACTTGCATCAGAATGGTATAGGCATCATCTTCCAAGACCACAACGAACATACGAAGTAGTAGTAGAAAAGCCTTGTATGGGTCTGGTTATTTGAAAAGTATTATAGAAACCTCACAATCATAACAAAGTCGACCATATAAACAAACTAGTACTATCTAATAGGGATATGAGGACGGATTTAAAATCAATTAATATAACTAAAATCCTCCTATCAAACTCCAATTAACAGTTTTTTAAAAAAATATTTTGAAATTTAAAATAAAAAAATTAATCCAACTACATAAGCGAACTAGTAACATCTAATTCTTTGCAAAACAGAAGCGTTCCAAGCTCAGAAACCCGAAACAAGGCTGTTTGACACCGCTTCATGCTTTATTGTTCCTGCGTCCAACTTGGGCGATGTAACCTTGTTTGATGGCACTGACAGTTCTAAACGCACCACACTGCATATCACAAGGAAAATGATATATGAGGTGAGTATTCTAACCAGGGTTCACAGCACACATGCAAAGAGGATCCATGTGTTGGGTTGGTTCACTCCTATGTGGCCCAAGCCCAAGCCCAAAAGGACAAAGCCCAACAAATGAAGGTAACCGACTTGCATAAATCGCCTCTACATGATGCATAAAAGTCAGTCAAAGGTAAAATATGAAACCCTCAGAAGAAAGAAGAGGAGTCTCCACAAAACACAGCCATCTTAAAACTGCGTTTGCGGATTTTTTCAGCAGGTTCTGAACATCTAATTCTTCATTCTGAATGGTTAGATCGACAAGACGAAGTTTGAGGCGTGAGATATTGTCTCGACATTACCTCAGGTTTTTGAGGTTGTTTATGTTCTTGTTTTGTATTTGCAAGTTTGTTGCTTTGCTGTTTCGGCTGGTAGTTTGCACGTTTGTGTGCACTTGATTGTACACGTTTTATACTCTGATTTGATTATAGTGGAGCTGGTTCATTGGTTTTGACGACCCGGGTTTTCCAAGTTAAAAATCTTAGTGTTCGTGTCATTATTTTTCTGTCATATATTTGTTGAGTTGCTCCTATCAAGTTCTTGCAAGTGGGGGATTGAGTCCGCTGCTTCATATTCCCAACACCATGATATAAAAGCGAACATGAAATGAACTACATAATGCAGAAGACATCAAGCGGATGTGTAGATCGAATTGAAATCCGGCAAGAATTAAAACTAGGAACGATCCATAAGGATTTGAGACTTCCATTTTACCAACAATAATCTGTCATGAAATGAAATGGGACAAGTAATACAAAAATTATATTGAAAAAATAGTTAAGTGTGAAGAAAATGACGGGTATAAACTATAAAGGCCATTATCCCATTTCAACTCTTCAAGATAGAAGGAACGGGGAAGGCCCCGATTAAATTCTAGGGATTTCGAAACGGAGGTAATAAAAATGAAAAAAAATAATTAAGGCCTTAGAAATTCATGAAAGTTATGCAGTATCAGATGTAAAGATGACCCAAAAGAAATAACTCAACCAAGTATGCAATATAAAGTGAGATTAAAGACCACATTTGCAAAGATACCTGTTCACAACTGATTTGCAATAAACGTTGTTTGTCTCTCGCTAGTATTGTGTTGCCACTTTTGCACCAAGTGCAAAGGACATATTCGTCTGCATGATCCCAACAAAGAGTCAGCAAGAAAATAACATAAGATGTGGCAGAAGTAAAACCATAAAGATTAGTATTTGAAACCAGGAAAATGGATTAATAGTCAATGTTTTGTTAAACTAAAGAATCACAAGTTTCTACTTCTGTGACAGTCCAATGAACCAAATGTCGACCACAATAAAAATCCAATCCTCAAAATAATGCTAGATAGAAAGTTTCAAAAGCAAACACCAAACAGGTACTTACTGACATAACTCCTTAGTACGCTTTCGAAGTTTTTAGGATTGAATCTTCCCTTAACAACCAAACGTTGTTGTCCGTCCAGGGCACCAGTTGTTCCCATTTCCACGAGAAAAAAAGTCATTACATGCTCTGATTGTCTATGTATCCTGTACAAGAGGCAACCATGAGAACAGATAAAAGGATTAAGACGGCAAAGACCAACACATCAGTTTCTGTACAACGGAGTTGCGATTTTACTAGTCATTTCAGATTCTTGTCAAGTATGAAATTCCACTGAAATTTTAATGTGCACAAAAAAGACAACAGAAAGCGGCAATAAACAAAAACCCAGACAATGATACAGGGCAGAAGGTAAGAGGCAAAAAAGGAAGCCTTGCAGCAACAAGCAGACAACATTAACCCTACAGATTTAAAAAAAAAAAGAAGGTTCTAATCAAATCACTACTCAAGGAAACATAAATAGCATGACATGAAAATTCATATCCAATATTTCCGTAGCCTAATCAAGGATGTTTAAGAACCAATGAAGAGACATAACTTAATTGACAGGACCCAATCTTGAACATCATGGAAAAATGTCATTCTTGGTCATCCAACTTAATACCCTAAGGAAAAATGCAAGATACACCACCTACATTCTTACACAGTCGAACAGCAAAATCTTATCCTAGACTAGCTTAATGACAAGAAGAGTAACATACACACGAGAACAGACGGCTCAACAGAAGAAGTAGACAAGATAAGCTACATGCACCGTGCATAAAAGCTAGCTAGCTTACATCTTGCAAGTATCAATGAAGTTGACGTATACTGTCTTCTTAGTCCCTTCACGGAGCACTTGCGGTGGCGCGAGCACTGTCCTTTTTCTATTTCCAGCAAGTAGAGGGTTATTCGCATAAAGGATACTTTTAAACCTCGTGATAAGCTGCAAAATTTTAAAACATAATAAATCCAGTTAAAGCATGCAAGACATTAGCAAGCAGATCCACCATTTGAGAATCATCAAACCAAGTGTGTTCTCTCCTCTAAGTCTGTCACTACCCACAATCTTTAGTACGCCACACCATAAAGAATTCAAGATCAAGCAGAAATAATGGTACAGATTACTAAAAAGCAGAAACTGAACAAACATATACATGACTCAGCATGTTGGTCTCCAAATTTCTTTTGCTGAGGATGAAGTGAAGGAAAATGTAAACAGACCTCGTCATAGGAATAATCTTTATTATTCCCATCCCAAGGGTAACTTTGCTGCTGCTGTTGTAGGTCAATTCCCTCCCCTTCATCATCTTCCTGAACTTGATCTGCATAGAACATAGGAGTTGAGGGCAAAGTTCGTAACAAATTGACAATGTGATTTAACGGTGGAGAATTTCTTACCCTGATCTCTCTCTTCTCCTCCTTCACCACCATCATCATCATTGAAATTATTTGGTGCAGCCTACAAAGTAATATAAAGATTTTACCGCTGCTTGTCAAATCATTCCAACGGATTCTCACAATATGAGAACAAACAGAGGAGTATGAAAAAACATACTGGTTTCTTTTTCTTTTTCTTCAAGCTGACAAACGATGGATCCGGAGCATCAGAAACTGCAGATACAGAGCACAATCACTCAACCATTAAGATCGCAACTTGTGACCTCCAAGGTTTCATGTTCCAAATTATAAGATAATCCCTCTTTCATAGCTAATTGCATGAGGAGCATCCATCCAATTATAAATCATACAGGGTAATGACCTAACGACACCTTTCCTTCAGCAGCAATACTTCACTCATATACACAAAGATACAAGACGTCGGCCACCCACAGAACATAGAAAATGAACCATATTATTACTATGCCTCATAGCTTGATAAGAATAGAGACCTACTACGTGACATATTTTCTGTTTTCTCAACCAGTTTCTCCTCCTGCTCCTCAGGAAGAACTATCGTGACTTTCTTCTTCTTCTTCTTCTTGGTAGGATCAAAAGCAGCAATCTGCTAATATATCATATTTAAAAGGACAATGAGTTATCAAGCAAGACATACAATGAGATTATCGATGTAATAAATTGTGTAAAGACACTGTACAAGCGGAGGGTGAAATTTATGACCAAAACATCTAATTGGATGATAGATATTATCAGGCTCAGTAAGCAATCGCATCAGAAATCAAGAATTGCAAGAACAATTGAAAACCATGCCATGGTAAAATCAAATGTTTAATCACAGTTAAGTAACACACCATCCTTATAAAATAGCCCCAAAAGTTACCCGGATGACGGAACGAGTTACGACTAAAGACCTCTGATCCATACGATTTTACCTCCAACTCAAGGCATCAAAACCCATTACAACAGTGTCTCCCCTCAGACTCGGACAATTCTACCGAAGTTGCAACCAGCCAATAAACAATTCACAGATCAAAACAGTGCAACAAACCCACATTCCAATTCCACTCTCAACAAGAAAAGCACTCACCTCTGGAACCTCCTCCTTCATGTCTTTCTTATTCTCTTCGGTCGCCATGATCAACCGATTCTGCAACAAAACACAAAAATAGCACAACCAAGTCAAAAACCCACAACACAACCACAACTTCAAAACAAAACCAGAAACCAATCAATCCATTCAACCAAGACCCATAAAACCCAACATTCGATCACACGATTCTACAACAAAACACAACCCAAATCAAAAACCCACAAAGCAACCACAGATTCAACACAAACCCAAACAATGTATGTATAAAAAAGAGCAGATATGCGATTCATATTGTCCCACACATACGTTTGTACTACATAATAGTATCGTCTTTTATGATTTTTCAACAACCCAGATGAAAACAAGCGGTGAATCATGTGATGAACCTGAAGAACAGAGATTTGGGTTGGTTTAATGAGTGTTTCTTCGATGCATTGAGGGGAGAACAGAAATCGACGGCTTTGTCGAAACGACGGAGATGATCGCGTTAGGGTTTGCTGCTTGCTTGTGTTTCTGTGAGGAGAATAAATGAAAGCAAGATACGGGGGAAAATCGGAGTATTTATAGGTAATATCATGCTTAGTTTTTTAATTTAATTAAAACGTTTTGATACGATATATTATTACAATTGATATATGTATTGAGTTTAATAAATAATAATATTTTTTGCTCTTGTTTAAAAGAGAGAGTCGTGATTTTTTTTTTTAAAAAAGAGAAATGACGATGATATGAATAAATATGATATAAATTACTTTTTTCATTTCATAATATTTGCAATCATTTGACGCGACATGTGAATTTATGTATGTTGTGAATTTTTATAGAATTTGATGAATTTTTTTTTAAAATAGTGGGATTGTTGTGAGAGGAGATAGAGGATGCACTATAATAAAATATAATTAATGCATTTTTTTAGATTAAATATTGTCTAAAAAAGAAAAGATTAAAAGTAAATTGAAACAATAAAAAATAAAGTGTTTCCTATATTATAGGATGGAGGGAGTAGAATTTTTTTGATAGTTTTTTAAGAAAACATTTCCAAATAAAACGTTTAGAGAATAAAAATAATTTGGGATGGAGAAAATACCAAATAAATAAAATGGAAAAATTATCCAGAGATATCATATTGCAAAAAAAAATAAAAAATTACCACAAATAACACCACCTATTTTTTTTTTTTTCATGGAAGAACCCCACTATTTTTTAATTTAAATTCAATCCCTACTTTCTTGATTTTATACGTTTCCCTTTCCTCTTTATTTTTTGAACACTGTCTAGAATAATGTGTGATTTTGCAATATAATTAAGAACACTAAATGCAGATAATGTACATGATATTTATATATATATGAGCACTGTTTGTTTCGAGAATGAGGACGATGAAAAACACCTGCGTACTATTTGGTTCGAATGTAAAATTGTCGATGACAATGTACAGTAGTGGTTGTTGACGGCAGTCGTTAGAATTAGGATTTTTAGATGATGATTGCGACTTGTAATAGTTTATAATAATTTATTTTATTATTTTAGATGAAGGATAAATAAGATTATAATTTGAATTTAGAATTAATTAATAATAAAAATTTTACATTATGATATATTGATAATTAATAAAATAAAAACTAATTAATTAATAATTCTCTCATAAATAATAGAGACAAAAGGTTTAAATAGATGCAGAAAGAATTTTTGTTTTTTTTTGTTTTTTAGTTTCTTGATAAGACAAATATGGAAAGGATTTCTTTTCTTTTCTTTTGTTAAGAAAGTAAAGGATTAATTATTGAGATTTTTAATATTTTTGTGATTGTAATAGGTTTGACATAAATGTAGAATATATGAGTACTTTCATCTAAAAGAATATAGAAAAAATTATTCAAAAATACATTTTTTCGAAAAAAAATTCCAAGCATGAAAAATAACTCGATTCTCAATCAAGAACAACACATTGGGCTCCATTGTTACAACCTTACACCTCATTTCACCAATCCAAATTCCCATTTTCGTTACGCTATTAAACATATTCTTCATAATTTCCTCAATTATTGATCTCCACCGACTTAGAATTACAAAAAAAAAAAAAAAAAAAAAAAACTTTTTATTCAATCCCATTTTCATGCATAAAATGAGCCAATTCGAAATTCATGAGAAAAGTCATGATCGGTGAATCGAGGATTTGACCCTAGAATTTTGTGCCTATGTGATTAGATAAGTAATTCGTGGGACCTTTGGTGTTGAATTTGAGGGGATTGAAGGAAGCTGATAAATGAAACCACCGCCTGAATGTTTAAATGAAACAATGTAATAGTTCTAAATGATATAATGTGACAATTATAAATGAAACAAGTTGATGTTGGAATAAATCTCATATAACTATAACATTCATATCGAATTATTTAGAACAAATCATAAGCGAAAATGTACCTGAATCCATAAAAGCAAGTATTTAATCCGAGTTGAAGATCGTCTGGGATTAGGGTATCTTTCAGTTGATACACACGCTATGGTTTCTCTCTCTTGCAATGGGAGGCCAGAAAGATGTAACATATGTTCAATCAGGGACCATAACCTTCATATATATATATATAGTGGTTCTTAACCCTAATCAGCCATCATCAATTAGGATCAAGTCCGTGAATATGTACACAATTGGGCCTTATACTTTATTAGACGACATATTAGCCCACTTAATATTAATATCCGTAGGACCACTAATATTTAGGTCAAACCGAAAGATAGCACATAACATATAATTAATCCGTATAGTTAAATTGTCCATGTACATATAATATGAGTCCATAAATCCAACAATCTCCCACTTGGACGACATACTCATGTACATGCACAAACCTTAGTATTGTATGTTATAATATAACCTTAAGAACTTAATAATGCAATCAACTTATAATCGTCATCAACCAATCCGGTCCATCAATCATATCAACATAGGATCAAAGAGATCTATGTTACATTGACATAACTAGATCCAACAATGATCACGTATATCAATATAATCAACGACATGGATCAAGTATATGTGTGTAACATAGAAATAATATAAAATGTGGTTTGAAATAGTATGTATATTTCCAACTGGTGCACCTTAAACTTTATCGAGATCAATATCAAAACTGTAAGAGTACATGAAATTTTAAAACTGTAAATATGCAGATGCAACCTTAAAAAACTTAATCAACCAAATATGTGTTTGACACTATAGAAACACTACATAACAAACTCCCACTGAAATTCATAATTCTCAACTGATTTGACACCCATATGAGCAACATGCCCATGAAACACTTTGGGTGGCAATCCCTTAGTGAGCGGATCCGCAAACATGGAGTTAGTACTGATGTGTTCTATGGACAATTGTCTTTTCTGTACTTTTCTTTTACACCTCAAAAGTTGACGTCCATATGCTTTGCCTTGATCAAACTGCTGTTGATTTTAGCATAAAGGACTGCTGATATGTTGTCACACAATAACGTGAGTGGCTTTTTAATTCTATCCACTAGACACATTCTAGTAACAAAATTTCACAACCATAATCCTTGATTGGATGTCTATATAGCCTGATGTAGATTTCAAACTATCCTGACACCCAACAAAATCGGAGTCGATATACCCAGTGATCTCAAGCTGATCCGACCTTCAATATGTAAGCATGTAATCTTTTGTTGTTCGTAAGTATCGCATGACCCATTTGGCTGCCTTCCAATGGTCTATTCCCGGATTGCTGTGATATCTACCTAGTATCCCAACTATATATGATAGATCAGGTCGTGTGCAAACCTGAGTATACATTAGGCTCCCCAGAGCCGAAGTATAAGGTATCTTCTCCATTTTCTTTATTTATAAATCATTCTTTGGACACTGATTGAGACTAAATTTGTCTCCCTTAGCAACAGGGGTGTCACTTGGTTTACAATCCTACATGTCATATCTCTTAAGAAATTTATCGATATAGATATTTTGTGAGAGTCCGAGAATACCTTTGAGGCTGTCTCGATGTATCTGAATTCTTAATACAAAAGGGACGTCATCAAGATTTTTTATTTCAAATTTCTTAGAAAGAAATCCCTTAGTTTCGTGCAATAAGCCTATATCGTTGCTGGCTAACAGTACGTCATCGACATATAAAACCAAAAAAAATATGCTTACTTCCACTGAACTTATGGTATATATAATCATCAGCTATATTTGGTTCAAAACCAAAAGATGTAATGACATTATGAAACTTGTGATACCACTGACGGGAAGCTTTGCTTGAGCCCATAGATGGATCTCCCGAAACAAAGTTTTCTGGTTGTTACATATAAATTGTTTCTTCAATGACATTAAGAAACGCTGTTTTAACATCCATCTGATGAAGCTCAAGGTCAAAATGAGCCACTACTGCCATTATTATCTTGAAAGAGTCTTTCGATGAAATTGGAGAGAAAGTCTCTTTAAAATCAATGCCTTCCTTTTGAGTGTAGCCCTTAGCGACAAGACGAGCTTTAAATCTTATGATATTACCCTCTGAATCCTTCTTGGTTTTAAATATCCATTTACAACCAATGGGTTTGACACCTTCGGGCAATGGGACAAGCTCCCAAATATCATTGGCAATCATAGACTTAATTTCATCGTTCATGAAATCAATCCACTTTTGAGATTTAGAACTTTCCATGGCGTGGCGGAAGTTGATTGGATCATCTTTCACAAGTCCAAAATCTGTTTCTTGTTCCGGGAGAAAGACAATAATATCTTTCATCATTTCCAAGTTTACCTCATGTTCTTGGAGAAATACAATATAATCATCTTAAATTGCATTTCTCCTTTCTCTAGTGATCTCCCTAATGACATTTCATGTTCTTGAGATTGTTGAGTTTGATCCTCATTAACAATATCAGGAATTTGATTAGGGAGATTATCAAAATTGTCTTGAACTGGAGTTGTTTCGTGATCCTTGTCAGGAATGACAACACTCTGATCATGATCAACAACAACTGAGGGAAGAGACACATGTTCTTCCTCAAAGACAAAATTTCTAACTTTATCTGCTCACCCCCAAACTCAACATCCTCAAGGAAATGGACATTACCCGTCTAAAAAAATAGCTCTTGAAGTGGGATCATAGAACTTATACCCCCTTGACCTTTCAGAGTATCCAACAAAATAGTTACTATTTGTTTTAGAGTCCAGTTTTTTTCATTTGGCCTATAAGGTCTTGTCTCAACTGGACAACCCCAAATATGCAAGTGTTTTATACTAGACTTTTTCTCAGTCCATAGTTCATATGGGGTTTTTATTGTAGCTTTAGTTGGAACTCTATTAAGTATACATGATGTAGTTTTCAATGCCTCTCCCCAGAGTGACTCTGGTAAGGTAATATGACAAATCATGCTCATCACCATGTCTTTTAATGTTCGGTTTCGTCTCTCATCTACACCATTCATGTTAGGACTACCTGACATAGTGTATTGAGGAACGATCCCACACTCCTCTAGGAATTTCGCAAATGGCCATGGACGTTGTTCACCTGAATTATCATATCTACCATAGTATTCACCACCACGGTCAGATGTAACGGGTTTTAATCCTTTTGTCTAATTGATTTTCAACTTCGACCTTATATGATTTGAACACGTCTATTAACTGAGACTTCTCATGGATGAGATCTAGATATCCATAACGAGATAATCGTCTATGAATGTGATAAAGTATTGTTGATCATTTCTACAGGATATAGGAAATGACCCACAAATATCCGTATGTATTAATTCTAATACACCTGAAGCTCTCTCGGCACCTAATCTAGTCTTGTTTCTCTGTTTACCTTTGATACACTCAATGCATACATCCGAATTTGAGGAATCAAGAAAATCAAGAATTTCATCTGACACGAGTTTCTGAATTCTTTGTTTGGATATATGACCCAAACACTTATGCCAGAGTGATAAGGAATTCTCATTGGTTAATTTTCTTTCAATATCACAGGAACTTACATGCAATGTTTCATTATGTGATGAATTGTATCAAGCATATATAGGTTATCATATCCGGATAAAAGGCTAGAACCAATAAGATTTGAACCTTGAAAAAGACAAAATTTATTGTTTCCAAATGAATAAGAATAACCGAATTTGTCCAATGCGGAAATTGAAATTAAATTCCGTCTAAATAACGGTACAACAAATGTCTCTTTCAAATCCAAATAAAATCCAGTTTTTAATAATAACCTAATCTTTCCAATAGCCTCATCCTCAACCTGCTTGCCATCACCCACACAGATGTATCTTTCACCATCACTCGATTTTCGGCAGCTCAGGCAACCCTGCATATATACACTCATATGAGTAGTAGCATCAGAATCTACCCATCAAGTATCTTTAGGTATCGAAATTAAATTAACCTCAGAACAAATAAGAATAGGAGACATACCCTCTTTTTGCACGCCAAACGTGATATTTGGTGCAGTATCTCTTCTTGTGATTAGACCGTTTACAAAAGAAGCGACCAGATTCCATAGTTTCAACTTTATTTTTCTTATTTTGCTTCTTTTGTGGTCTTGAGACCGTAGTTTTTTTATATGTCCTTTTTCTGTTGTTCTTAGAAGCCGATGCCAAATGAGCACTTTCTGTCTTATCTTGCTTTATCCTCTCTTCCTCTTGCACACAATATGAAATGAGCTTATTAAGAGTCAATTTCTCCTTTATACAGTTGTAACTTATTTTAAACTGATTGAATTGTGTCGGAAGAGAGATCAAAACTAAATACACACGTAGTTCCTCAGGTAATATCAGTTTGAGTGTCTTTAGTTTTGAAGCAGTATGAGATATTTTCAAAATGTACTCCATTATATTCCCTTTGTCTTTATACCTCATGGAAACAAGATTACTAAAAAAAAAAAAAATACTTGTTTCAGCTTTTTCGTTTGTTGCAAAACGTTTCTCAAGTTCGGTAAGGAACGATTTGACATTAGTCTCTTCAGACATAGTGTTCCTGAATGACTCTGAAATTGCACGTTTCATGATCATAAGACTTATGCGATTTGAGTATTCCCACTTCTCAATCTCCCTCTTTTCATTCGGAGTAGATGCATCCTTAAGAGTAATAGGTTGCTCAATCTGAAGTCTAAGATCTAGATCCATGCAACCGAGAATCATCATTACATTCTCTTTCTATTCCTTAAAGTTTGTGCCGTTAAGCACATGGATAGTGTTAATGTTTGTAGATATTGTAACAGTAGAAGTATTGACTGAAAAAGAACAAAAAATAATATAAGTAATAAGCTCACAATTATTACTGAAATATAACTTTAATTTACAGATTCAAATAATTGACATATCCCCATCACAAGATACCTAGCACAACATTACTTTTAATCTTTGGACAGAAAATGAACTTGTAAGTGGCACTCTTGCTGTAGTAATGAAATATTGATAATAAAATCATGTCAAACATTAAGCTTTTCTTTGGACCGACTTAACATTCATATGAAAAACCTAACAATTGTCACATATTTATTACCACAATCATGTTTTAATTCCGACCAAATAGCAACCTTCCTTTAGACCGATTACTAAACGAATGGCGTTAAAACACACAAAACATATTAATATTCTAGATTAATTAATTTATACAAAAGAGGTTGCTTTAGCAACATATTGTTTCAATTAACTAATTTAGAATATCAGGCATACAAAAATTGTATATAAAAAATTATATTGTCAAGTATTGAATCTGAATCCAAATCTTATATATATATACTATTTAAATGTTTAAATGGAAAAAAAATTTGAATTCATAATTTTATTTAAATACCATTTAAATATTTAAATGGAAATAAATCTTAATATTTGGAAGGAAATAATATCATATCTTATCTCAATCTCCAACAAAAAGAAAAAAAATAAAAATTCGATGCCATCTCGAGTCACGAGGGCAGCAATATCGACGCAGAAAACAGTTGAAGGGCAAGCATTTTCAATGGATTTCTTGATGGCTTAGATATACTTCTGAGGAAACAAACTAAGCACAGTGTGTACAATAGTGGTACGGAAACATGTACTTCATTCACAATTACCAGACTTTCCTTTGACATATAAGGTCAATATGCCTACCGTTGTTAGGCTCAAGTTTCAAACTCAGCATAAATTAGACCGAACATAACATCTCTGGAATAAAACTTAATCTAAACTGAACCAAAAAAACGGTCACTGTTTTCTTCATGTGTAAGGTTGAAGATTTTCAAATAATCTTATATGAAAGGAGGTTCTGATACAAATTATTGGAATAAATCCCATAAAATTGTAATCTTTATATTGAATTATTTAGACCAAATCATAAGCGTACCTGAATCCATAAAAGTAAGTATAGTTAAATTATCCACGTATATATAATATGAGTCCATAAATCCAACAGTTGACAGATTTAAATTAAAGAGTGTGATAGGTAAAAATGAAATAGTGTAACAAATTTAAATGAAACAATGTGACAGTGTATTTATAAACAACATTTAATTTAGACGCGCTATTTTATAAAATAGAAACTAAAACACCAATTAACTTATGCGTTCTGTTTAGTTTTCTTAAGACACATTCTTTTATAAACAACTAATTCGTACAAAATTTAATTGAGACACATTTTTTAATTTGTTCTGGCGCTCTTCTCTATAAAATAGATAATTTGTTTTGACGTTAATTTAGATTTAAATTGCCACCCTGTTTTTTCTTTTCAGATAAAACAAACTCATAGTTTTATTTAACAAAAACACACTATTTTATTTAACAAAGGCATGTTGTTTTTTTTATATAGACACATTGTTTCATTTACAAAAACACATTGTTTTATTTAATAAAAACACACTATTTTATTTATAAAATCACATTATTTTATTTAACAGAAACATATTGTTTCATTTAAAAAAGAAATATTATTTTATTTATGAAGACACACACACTGTTTCATTGGGGGTTTTTTTTTTGGGGGGACTCTCTTCGCTACATCCACATTCAGTTTAACAAGTGGAAGCATCGAACAAGTAGCGTGCACAGGCAATGTACCGTTGGTATAAGGAATTCGAGCTGCAGGTATCGATGTAATCCACGGGTCCCCAAAGGTTCGAATGCTCCTTCCCGACCCAACTCAGAAGAGATCAGTCCCATGCTCAGAAGAGATCTCGCCGAAAGAAAACTTCTCCACAAGTACGAGGAATCTGAGCCAAGGGAAGTATCTAGCTTTGAGGAGCACTGCGGCTAAGGAGTCAGGTTGTGAGATCAGCCGCCAGAGTTGCTTTGCCAAGAGTGCATCGTTCAAGCAGCCAAATTCCTTGAAGCCAAGCCCGCCTAGTGATTTTGGGAGACACGATTTAGACCAAGACATCCAGTGAATCTTCTTCTTCCCTGCTTTAGATCCCCATAAGAATCTGCTACGAATTCCGTGGAGGTCGTCCACGACCCCCTCTGTTAGCCGGAAGCACGACATGATGTAGATTGTTATTGCTTGAAGAACCGCTTTAATAAGAACCCCCTCACCGGCAAGAGATAACAGTTTCCCTTCCCATCCCTGCGGTGTCTGTCACATTCGGTCTTTAACCCCTGCGAATATCATTTTCTTTGATAGATCACACACCGTTGGCAAACCCAACTACTTACCCATTTCGTTCTCCTCTCTAACTCCAAGAGTCGTAGAGAAATCTTGTCGCAGCTACTGGCCGGTATTAGGGCTAAAACAAGCAATAGATTTCTCCCCGTTGATATTCTGCCCCGATACAGATTCGTAGGTAACAAGAATTCGAGACAGCTCCTGTGCTTCCTCTAGGCAAGCTCGTCCCTAAACCAAACTATCGTCAGCGAACAATAGATGATTAACCCTTGGAGCAGCTCTGCATATACTAAAACCCCCCAGAGTTTACTCTTCCATGCCTCCTGCAGTAAAAAAGAGAAAGTTTCCGCACACAAAATAAATAGATATGGAGAGATGAGGTTGCCTTGATCTCAAAATTTCCTATAAACACGAGTAATCTATTTTTCTTATATGTATTTGTCACTATCTAATAAAAGTAAATTTTTTATATGCCACTATTTATAATGTTTTGTTACTAATCTATAAATACTTTCATCTAAGCCCTCCTTTCACCCTAATGTAATTTTTCACTTGCCGTCGTCGCTGAGTGGCAAAAGACCCAAATCCGAATCGATCCATCGTCAAACTCGCAGCACTCGAAATTCCTTTCGACTTTACCTCGAGTTCTACCTCACTTTCAACCCTCAACTTCATCTAACAGGTATCTCATTCTCCTCGATCAATCAAAACCCTAATCGCACTATCTCAATTCCAACTAGGGTTTTGCAGGTACTCTATCACTGTGAGTTCAATGCTCTTTGTCCTCGAATTTGCCCTGAAACCCTTGGAGGGTTTCAATGATTGTGGAAAATTTAGAGATGAGTTAAGGGAAGATTGTGGTTTGAGAAATGGGGTTTAGGGATGGGGTGAGGAATTCGATGATGATTTGTGGAGCGGGGGAGAGGAGTTTAGCTCCTCCTCGTGCATTCAACACTGCGCTCAGGGCATGGACCTCTGTCGCATTGCCTGTCATGCGGGGCGCGACCAGAGATCCTTGCTGTTCACAATATTGTCGATAAGGATGTTGGTTTGATGAAATCCGACCACTAGCATCTTTTATTATGCCGAAATAAACTAATTTACAACACAAGGTTTATAACAGGCTAGCAGTTCTGACATCCATCTAAAACATGAGGGGATTCCAATGGTACAAAGCTCTGCATAATTTAGCGCAGAAGATATGTGACCCTTGAATTCATCTCCCAGGTTGGCGATGATGTCTTCACAGCTTTGATATGGCATAATCGAAAGCATCAACTAGGAAATCTGCATGCAGATGTACAAAGCATGTTACTGCGGGAAAGAAAAAAAAAAAAAAAAAAAAAAAAAACAGAGGATGACAGGTTTCCTCAAGTTCAAAATATTGTTTCTTGGCCTAAGGTGACAAGTACGATATTTTTATTAGCTTCATAATATGGAAACCACAAATACAGGAGAAGTTGATTTCATTATTTGTAATCAAGGTGTGATGTACCTGCATCATCTTTGGTGAAACACATTGCGATTGGTGGTTTTACTCTGAAAACATTGCCATGCAGTCCTCCTTTGCCCACCAGAACACCAAGATCTTCACCAAGAAACAGCAACCGATAAGAAAGAGAAAGTGAGAAACATAATATAACTCACAGACCTTTCAGGCTCTCTAATAGAACGGCATGTCACGGGCCGATTAATTTGAAGTCTGACCGAAAGTAAAGCCCGTGACAAGTTGATGCGGCCCAAGTGCGCGGCTCATCAAAGAAGGCCCAAGTCCTTAGGGTTTCTCCAAAGTTGCGGAAAACTTTGGAGAATTCCGGAAAACTCTAGGACTTTGTAAATATGTAGGGGTTGTTGTAGGATATTCTAGAAAGCTCTAGGGCAAGTAGAGTTTAGAATGATCCAAGGCATTGTATATAAGGAGATGTTTGACTCATTTGCCAAACCATCTACTACGAGTTAGAAACATCCTCAAAGAGTTGTAAGCATACAAAAACCCGAGAGTAATACCAAGTGTTTTTCTCTCAAAGCTTGTTCCGAGTTTTATTTCTCTTACGAGTTCTTACTTAGCCATTAAAGGCGAGCGAGTTCGGCTGAGCTCAAACGAAGGGTGGAAGTAGTTTGAGTGCCGCACGGGTTGTGAGAATCTAACCCCGTGACAAGTGGTATCAGAGCGAGGTTCCTACTTCGTGGAAGTGGTATCAAGGTGCGGTTCAAGTAAGAAGGGAATGACGGATGCAAGCAACATGACCGAGTTTGTCGAGGAGGCAAACGTGGCGAATGTCACTACGCGGAAAGGTAAGACAAAGTCGAAGGATGCCTTAACGTCCTTCGAATAACGACACCTAAACATGGAGGAGATCATGGCGAAGTTGGTAGAGAGATTGGAGGAAGACATACCAAGCAACGAGGCCATTGATACTCGAGAGGACGCATTCAAAGGTGGGTTGTAACGTGTTCTTAATTCTCTCATGGATAAACTTCGTAAGGAGTTCCAAGCGCAATTTGATGATGTTCGCACCGAGGTAACTTCTCTTCAAGAGGAGTTGAAGGTCATGAAGGAAAACGTTTCGCTATGTCGGGCGGCCATAGCGAATGGGGGAGTTGGTAGCTTTGGAAAGGGACCTCGTATTGATGTCCCCAAGCCAAAGGCCTTCTCAGAAATGCGGGATGCGAAAGAGATTGATGCTTTCCTCTTCAACATGGATCAATACTTTGATCACATGGGCATTGACGATGAAGAGGGAAAGATCAAGACGGCAGCGCTCTTTCTCTCCGACACGACAACCATGTGGTGGCGTCGTCGTTGCAATGACATCCAGGCGGGTGTCTTTTCTCTTGAGACTTGGGAGGACTTTAAGAGAGACCTCAAGTTTCATTTCTACCCGGGAAACGCTCAACACGAGGCGAAGTTACAACTTCGCAAGTTGAGGCAAGAGGGTACGATTCGGGATTATGTGATGAGTTTCACGGAGTTACTCTTCTAAATCCCGAACATATCGGAGGAAGACAATCTCATCTACTTCATGGATGGACTCCAACCATGGGCGCAACAAGAGGTGCAACGACGTGGGGTGCAAACTCTTGCGGCGGCCATAGCGTCAGCGAGTCATTCATTGAGTTCAAGAAGGGCGAGCCTTCCAAACTCAAGGAGTCGCGGGAATTCCTTAAGAAGGACGAAGGAGAACAGAGAGAAAGGAGCAAATCACCATTGAACTCTCCACGCAAGGGGAATTCGAGCAATGGTAGTAAGGAAGGATGGAACGGGAGTGCCTCCATGGACGTGGGGAAGTCCAAAGAGGTGAAGTGCTACTTGTGTACTGGCCCTCATCGTGTTCGAGATTGTCCGATGAAGAAGAAACTCTCGGCCATGATCATGGAGGAAAATGAATCAAGGCAACACGAGGAACCTGTGCAAAGGGTGGGTACTTTGCGGCTCCTTAATGCCATAACCGCTAAGGACGAGTTGCTGAAATCCAAGAAAGAGTTGTTGTTCGTACAAGCCAAGATTGGAGAGAGAGAATCCAAAGCTTTGGTTGATACGGGTGCCACGCACAACTTCTTGGATTTTAAGGAGGCGGAACGGTTAGGCATTAAGTGTACGAAGCGGGCAGGATTGGTCAAGGTGGCAAACTCTTCTCCTCAAGAGATATATGGTGTCGCGCGGAACGTCAAGGTTGACATTGGTACGTGGTCGGGACGTCTAAAATTCTATATTGTTTCGTTGGATCCATCCAAGATAATTCTCGGTATGGATTTCATGGACAAGGCGAAGGCGATGCCCCTTTCACCTGCCAACACCATGTTTCTCCTTGAGGGAGAAAAACCTGTCGTCGTGCCCTTGATTCGAGAAAGGTCCTCCAAGGCGAAAACAATTTCAGCGATGCAACTTATCATGGACGATGAGAAGGCTGAAGTTGTTGAAGGGAGCCGAAGTCATGATGGTGCACATGACATTGAAGGACTTGCCACCAAGGGCGGTGGAAAATGCAAACGAGGGAAACGCAAGAAGCCAAAATCGTTGGAGCCTCCTAAGCTCGGGGAGCAGCGAAGAAAGAGTTGGACTCGGGTTCTGTCCAACTTTTGAAGGCTCGAGATGGTGCGTCGAGCGAGAGGAAAACACAAGCCAAAGCGAGACCAAATGCCAATCGACATGCCAAGCATTGGCGAGTAAAGTCCGAGACACGAGATGTGGACAAGAGGTCGAGACACGAGGGAACTTTGGCGCGGAAGACACACTTGCCCGAGGCAAAGGCAAGTGCGAGGCAAAGGTTGTCTTTGTGTGAGGACAAAGGCGACGTTGAGGCTTACCGCAAGGTCACGACGAGGACGTCTGCAACTATGGTGGGGGAGAATGTCACGGGCCGATTAATTTGGAGTCTGATCCAAAATAAAGCTCGTGACAAGTTGATGCGGCCCAAGTGCATAGCCCATCAAAGAAGGCCCAAGTCCTTAGGTTTTCTCCAAAGTTGTGGAAAACTCTGGAGAATTCCGGAGAACTCTAGGGCTTTATAAATATGTAGGGATTGCTGTAGGATATTCTAGAAAGCTCTAGGGCAAGTAGAGTCTAGAATGATCCAAAGTATTGTATATAAGGGGATGTTTGCCTCATTTGCCAAACCATCCACCACGAGTTAGAAACATCCTCCAAGAGTTGTAAGCATACAAAAACCCGAGAATAATACCAAGTGTTTTCATCTCAAAGCTTGTTCCGAGTTCAATTTCTCTTACGAGTTCTTACTTAGCCATTGAAGGCGAGCGAGTTCGGCTGAGCTCAAACGAAGGGTGGGAGTAGTTTGAGTGCCGCACGGGTTGTGAGAATCTAACCCCATGATAGGCATCTTCTGCTTTGGCAGGAACCTTGTTCGCCGCCCTGTCTGTTACTAGCTCTACTCCCACCATCAAGCCCCTGCCTCTCACATCCCCGATAACTAAAGATTGCATCCACCGTCATATTAGCCAACAAAAAGAAATGAACGTTATGTGATCATAGTGAAGTAGTGAATGAGAGATTACTATCATGTTTCCCCTGAAGTGTCCTCAAATGCTCAATCAAGTGGGAACCCACTTCAGCAGAATGCTGTTGACGCTTCTCTTTATCAAGAACCTTCAGCACGGCGTGCCCTCCAGCGGAGCATACAGGTTCCCTCCAAAGGTGTTAAACTGAATTTTCTTTGTCAATACGCTTGCTATTTCAGGTGTTGTGACCACAGCTCCCAAAGGCAAACCATTTACAATTCCCTGATATATGATTCAATAACATAGAGTAAGGTTTCTTCTTCATGAGATCTATAGACATTTAAATCCTTTCAAAATAGTAGATATGAGAATAGTAGCATAAGGATAACGTGGTGCACCTTAGCCATTGTGACTATATCCGGAGTAACATCTTGTGTCTGAAAGCCCCAAGTGGATAGGGTGAACAATGAGATCGATGCAGTTCATTTGAACTTTATAAGTTGCTATAGGGCCACATTACATCGCATGTAAAGGGTCCCACTCGAGATTTGAGATTTTGAGTTTCGAGTCTAAATTTTTGGCGAGTATCATCATAATTATATGATTAAGTGAAGATTGGGTATACTTACAAGTATATTACCTAGCCCCATTTTTCTTTAATAGTATTTCTTTTTTATGATCTGTTATCATCGCATGGAATAAAGGAAGACATGTGATTACTACGAAGTCGAGTTAAACTATTGACATGGATTATGATTTATGGATGGTAGATTGAAATAGTTTGTCTCCATTAACATCGATGTATAAAACGTGCCAATGCACGGGAATTCGATATCCGCCAAGATGATTTGAACTTATGATGTATACTATGGCTTTAACTTTTGATTCTCAGTTTGATTGTACCTATTACGTTTCGAATACTGAGAATATCATCTGACATAAGTGCCGAGTAACATTTTCCCATATCGGATACATCAAGCAGCATAAACAGATCCAACAATCAATCTGGATTAAGTCTAACAGCACTTTCAATTTCGGGATTAAGTTTGTGCCGAAATACTTTTTTCCTTAATGAACTTGAACCATCAGCTGCCGCTTCTCCTTCGTCTCAAATCATTGCCATTCTTGTCTTGAACCAAATATTTATTGCATATAGTTCATTTTAGCTGGATGATATACACATCATTTTTTTAGCAAGTTTAATCTCTTTAATCAATTCCTCAATCCAAGGATATGTCTGATCATCACCAATACTGCAAAAACCTTCAATTTATTCTCAATGAGCAAAGCATAACCTGTTTCATATTACTTCATAGCCATTTCTTCACAACAATCTCTCCATCTCATACAACTTCCGTGATCCCGGGCGCTTGCTTCGAGGAGAACACGAAGAAGCCATGGAGATGCCTAGGCGAGTGTGTCGCAATATGAGTGCTGTTTAATACTGAAACGTGATAAACGGGAGTCTTTCGACACTGGATACATTGCTTTTTGTGTGTTGAGAGTGCATCATGGCATCTGCTGTTTTGATGGTTTTAGGCTCACTTGCCTTCTTAGGTTTCTGGCTATCAGCAGTTTTCCCTTCATGCCCCTTCTTGCCTATTGGCAGGACAGCAGGCGCTCTTCTGGGTGCCCTGCTGATGATCGTTTTTCAGGTAATAACGACCAATGAAGCGTTTGATTCGATCAACCTATCGATCATTGGACTTCTGTGCGGGACTACGGTGGTTGCGGTCTACCTAGAGAGGGCCGCCGACATGTTCGAGTACTTAGGCAAGTTCCTGTTATGGAAGAGCCTTGGACCAATGGACTTGATCTTCAGACTCTGCCTTGTTTCAGGCTTTGGCAGCGCTCTCTTCACTAATGACACCATTTGCTACGCCTTGTCGGGTTTTGTGTTGAAGATCTCAAGGGAGAAGAATCTTTCCCCATTGCCTTTTCTTCGTGCACTTGCATCCAGTGCCAATATTGGGTCATCAGCAACTCCCATTGGGAACCCTCAGAACCTTGTCATATCATTGAAGAGTAAGATATCTTTCACCAATTTCCTGCTCGGATTGCTTCTCGCGACGATGTTGGGTGTAGTGGTCAATGCTTTGATCCTGTTATGCTTCTACTGGAGATCGTTGAAAGCAACAAATGAATACCGAGACCAGACAATCGAAGAGGGGATAAACGAGAATGGGCCTGATCATTGTACACCATTGCTAAATGGATTTGAAGAGGAACAGCATGCTTTGCCTATTTTAGAAAGGATGCAAGAAGATCAAGGAAGTTGGAAAAGAGTAACATGGAAGGCTTGTGCGTACCTCATTGTAGTGGGAATGTTGATCTCGTATCTGGTGGGACTAAACATGTCATGGACTGCAACTGCTGCAGCTCTTGCTCTTATAGTTCTTGACTTCAAAGACGCGGTCCGAATCTAGATAAGGTAAAATTCTACTAGTACAATAGATACAATTTCATTTTTGAAATTGATAGTTTCACTTCAGCATTTACTGCTCTTATCTAAGCTGTTGTTGTGAGAATGATGAACTCACGCCTTAGAGATGGGCAAGGGGATTGGTGGCGTGGAAGTGTCTTCCTTTCCTTTCTCTTTTAAGCTGACAATGCCGGACTATGTGTGGGTTTTACTGTACCAGGTTTCTTATTCGCTCCTGGGTTTTTTTTCTGGAATGTTCACCACGGTTGAGGGTTTCGATGAAATGGGGATTCCAGGTGCCTTTTGGAGCCTTATTCAGATATTGACACCGTTAGCGGAGTCGTCAATCTCAGTATAGTCATAGTGGTACTCTCAAATCTGGTAACGAATGTTCCCACAGGTACTTCGTCACAGTTATGATTGGGAATTGAATGTTTTACTACTTGCCTCTCTCGTCCATGGCATTGTGCCATCAGTCATTACGCATTGAGTTGAGTCCTGGAAATTTGATCGTTTTCAATTTGTTTGCAGTTCCGTTACTTGGAAGCAAGATAGCAGCATCGATTTCTGCATCAGAAGAGAAGAGAGCTTGGCTAATCATAGCATGGGTAAGCACGGTGGCAGGGAACTTGACACTGCTGGGGTCAGCTGCAAACCTGATAGTGTGCGAGCAGGCTTGCCGCTCTCCACGCTTGAGCTACACTCTTTCTTTCACTAAGCACCTTGCCTTCGGCGTTCCATCCACAATTATTGTCACTGCCATTGGTTTGGCAGTTATAAGATGGCGATCACCCCTGGTTTTGTGCATCAGTCTGCTAGTTCCAATGAATGTACGTAGATATACTTGTTTAGGTGAAAACACTGTCGATGCTTTATAAACCATTTTTTGTATTATTGTTTCATTGGTAGTTCATGTTCTCATTGTACACAAACCAGTATATAATAAGCATACCAGATTGAATCCTGTTAAAAAGAAAAAAGAAAAAAGCCTGTTGGCTTTGGTCATTACAAGTAGAGTTCCCAAATTTTCTGACTAATGGTAGACATAGATGTATGTTTGTATCAGTTGTAATTGTTGATCATCTGATCATCCGGAACTTCGATCCAATATACTAGTGTCATATGTTACGACCTAATCCGTCAAGTTTCGATCACAGATTAATGAAATGGAAGTTTAACCTATATTTAGATACTCATTTTGATTTTTCTGATTCTTCTATACTATGTATGTTTGTGTCAGTTGTAATCCAATGTTGATCATCTGATCATCCGGAACTTCGATCCAATATACTAGTGTCATATGTTACGACCTAATCTATCAAGTTTCGATCATGGATTAGTGAAATGGAAGTTTCACTTATATTTAGATACTCATTTTGTTTTTTCTGATTCTTCTGTACGATGTATGTTTGTAGACATAGATACATGTTTCTACTAGTTGTAATCCAATGTTGATCATCTGGAACTTCGATCCAATATACTAGTGTTATATGTTACGACCTAATCCGTCAAGTTTCGATCACGGATTAGTGAAATGGAAGTTTCATCTATATTTAAATATTTTATTTTATTTTTTTGATTCTTTTGTACAAAACTATCTATAATCAATAATACACAGCTCCAGGCTATAGTTCACGGATACCAAATTGTATAAATGAATAGTGCAATAAATATCTTTTCCTAATTTGCTCTTCAAAGTTGCTAGTTTAACAGGTAGAAAATCAGGAAAAAAATTAGAAAAAAAAGACACATCAAATCAAATACTCCCTGGGAGGCAAAATCGCAACACAAAAAACCAATTCCAACGGCAAAGAAACGCGAAGAAGAGAGCAGTGAAGAAACAAACAACCACAATTCACAATCATCCAAATTCCAAAACCCTAATTCACCGTCTATCATCTCCGATTCTCCCCCAATTTCTCGCTTCATCACCACAACAAGGCAAGCGGTTCAACCATTTCGCTTCCATTTTTCTCCGTTTCTGTTGTGTAGTGTAATCTTCGTTGTTCGATCTTCATCATGTTGTTGCTGTTGCTCGAGTTATCAGCGTTTTTCACGTCGTTGTTTGATTTGTACATTTCTTGATTAGTTGAAATAGATCTTTGAAGTGCTAACTGATTCGAGTTGCCTAGTTTGTGTAGATGCGTGCTTGTTGGATTTTGGTTGTTTCGACTTCTTGTTGAAGCAGTGAGTATCTTCCTTTGAAGTTGTTGAAATGTGTACATTGTGCACTAAACGGAGAAACGTTGTGCGATTGCATGCGTGCGGGTTCTTGATGTTCCGTGAACTGGTGAAACGGTTTGAAGCAACTGATTAGGAGGATTGTTAGACATCGAAACAACTGATTCGGAGGATTGTTGCGTACTCTAATCTTGGTTTTTTGATCTTCATCCCGTTCTTGTTCCTTTAGTTGTCAGCGTTTCGGCCTCATTGTTGATATGGGAATTCTTGATTAGTTGCGTTAGTTCTTTGAAGGGGTAACTGATATCGTGCGTGCTTGTTGGACTGTGGTTGTCTCAACTTCTTCTCGAAGAAGTTGTTGGATTGTGTGCAGTGTGCATTAAACGAAGAAAGGGTGTGTGTTTGTGCGAGTGTGGTTTCTTGCTGTTCCGTGAATGGGTGAAGCAGTTTGAAGCAACTGTTTAGGAGGATTTGTTAGACATCGAAACAGCTTTTAGTGTGGGAGTGAGTCGAGGGTGAATCCATTTAAACGGTGTTATACACCTTTTTCTTGAACCCTAATGGAGGCGAGGAAATTTGACAAGCAAGTTGGTGGAGATGAATTCAGTTTTGATCATTTACAAAGCGAGGTTCTGTTGAGTTGATATGGAAGTATTATTGCAACATTAGATAATAGATGCTTGGTTAGTTTCGCCGATGAGGTTATCTTTTTGGTCTCCTCGGTATCAATGTTGTTGGTTATGTCCTTGAGACTAGTTGTCCTGGATGAGGGATTTCCTCGTTGTTTGATCTTCCTCTTGTTGTTGTTTCTTGTTTTATCAGGGATTTCCACATTGTTGTTGATATGAGAATTTCTTGGTTAGTTGCTTGAGTTCTTGGAAGTGGTAACTGATTCGAGTTGCCTAGTTTGTGTAGGCGCGTGCTTGTTGGACTTCTTTCTTTCAACTTCTTCTCGATGCTGTGAGGAACTTGCTTTGAAGTTGTTGGAATGTGTGCATTGTGCACTAAACGGAGAAGACTGTGTGCTTGTATGTGTGCGGTTTCTTGCTGTTCTGTGAAGGGGTGAAGCGGTTTGAAACAACTGGTTAGGAGGATTGTTAGACATCGAAACAGTTTTTTGGTTTTAAGTGTTTAGAGGGTGAAGCCGTTTAAACGGCGTTCTACGCCTTTTGTTGAAACCTTAATGAAGGCACGGAAACATGTCGAGTAAGTTGGTGCAGATGAATTCATGACAATGAGGTCTTGTTGATAAATTTAGTTTTGATCATTTAGAAAACAAGGTTCTGTTGAGTTGATTAGAAATTTTACTGTTTTTGCAACATTAGATAACAGATGCTCAGTTAGTTTCGTTGATGAGGTTATCTTTTTGGTGTTCTCGACATCAATGTTGTTGGTTATTGCCTTGATATTAGTTGTCCTGGGTTAATGATTCCTTCTGTATAGATAATGTAAAATGGGTTCCGTATGATCTATGTTTGAATGAGAAACTTATATGGTGCTTGCTTTATTCTCAGGAAACTAGCTTTGGACTCTTTGAGTTAAGGTTAAACCATGCCATCTCTGACAAAAGCTTTAATGGCTAAGGTTAAACCGGAGGTATGTAGCACATGCTGCAAGCTTAATATGTCGTGGCTTGTCCTTATTCACCTGTTGGTAAAATATTATGCTGATTATGTACAGGCGGGAGTATGTTCTAGAGTAAAAATCATCCGATGCACTTACCCTTAGACTCCATGTACTGTTCTTTTGCCAGTGTTCTGTGTTTGTCAAGGCGTGGTTTCCATCGCAAGCTATGTTTTGATCGGGCAACTCATCTGTTTTAGTTTAGGACAATCATATGTACTTGTACCGTTTTGTCATCCCAAATAGTTGTCTCGTTGTCCTGCGTACTTCACTTATGGCTATGTATACCAGATGATGTCTTACGTTTGGCTTCAAACGTCAGATGGAACCACTCATGAAGTAGAGATAGAAGTAGCTTTGTCTGTCCCTCTGGTATGTTGAGAAATAATATGCCAGAAAGGTGTTGGAGCATCTAAAAACAATGCTGTCATTCTTCTAGAACCGAGTAGTCCTGCTACTCTAAGCTTGGTTCTTCATTATCGTCGATTTCATCAAGCAGTCGGTCATTCTGACAAGGTGTGCAGCTATCCCTTTATTTTGTTGTGATTCTCATTTTAAGATCTGCCTTAATGTGGGTAGTACAATATGAAAGGATGTTTTTCCGATTGACCTTCTTCCTAGTTAGTTGGTGTTGAGCCTTTTAGTAGGGAAGAACTTACAGTTTTTTTTTTATTATTGTTTTGTCTGGGACTGGAAAGCATTTGACAAGAGACTAGTTCGCATGGATCTAACAAATTTGCGTGAGTTGGCAGCGGCTGCTGCTACCCTAAGTGTAGAAGTTTTGACTTATTGGCAGGAGGAGAAATTGGATCCTATTAAAAACATCAATGATGATGCCCCGCTTCGGCTACTTAATCGACTGCATGCTAGAAAAAGGAAAGAATTGCAGGAATTGAAAGAAAAAGAGAAGATGAAGGTAGTATATTAGTGATTGTGTCCTTGCTAACATCAATGTCGATATTCTGTTGGGTGATTATGTTGGTAAAGTTTAAAATAGTTGTCTGATTGACCACTAATTGCTAACATATTCTTTACTGGAATGTCTATTATGCAGAATACAACTTATATTGAAAAAAAAAAACAAAAAAACAACAACAAAAAAAACAAAACAAAAAAACAAAAAAACAAAGGATGATCTGGTTTTTTAAGATTGATTGTATGTATTGTGTAGATGGAGCATAATCATCATGTCGATCTTTTCCAGAATATGAAGATAGCTTCCTTTTGTATGACCTGCGGTATCTGGTGTGCTAAAAATGGAAAACAATTATGCTTCACTTTGATGCTTCTTGCTACGTCTTCAGGATGTTGTGGTCGAGGAAGTTCCTGTCGACAACCGCTCGATTGATGAGCTTCTAAAGTTTATTGATGGGGATGATGAAGGTATACTGCGTCAATTGTTTATTCGAGTTCTTCACAATGTTAGGTGAATCCTCTAGAATTGATACGTCTGATATGTGCAAATTTAATATCAAAACAATGAAGAGAAAGGGTCTCTGCTGATTTTATTGCAGTTGATTGAATTGCTAGTTATAAATCTTGAATCTCTCGCTTCTTGATTTTGTGAGCCAGTGGATTCCCTTTCTTATTGTTACAGGATTTCTTATTTTTCTTGAATCTCAATGTGATTTTCAGTTGCAGACACGAATACATCGAAAGCTGGCAGAAAAAAGAAAAAGTCGAAAAGAAAGGGTCAGAATAAAGGCTCTTCATCTCAAAATTTGGATGCGGATGAGAAACAGGCAACCACTAATCTGTGAATTAAATCCTGAAGTCCTGAAACTTCTTTACGACTTTACGCTTCACTAACAGCAAAGCATTGGTGATTGCACTTAGGAGTCAAATGCCCATCCTTTGTCTTGTGAAGATAGTAAAGATGATGAATCGGTTTCAGAACCTAAAGCAGAGCTTGCAAGTTCCTTCAACAAACTTGTTTCGCCAAAGCCTGTAAGTAGTAGTGATGCATGCGATGATCAGAACAAGCAAGATTCCTTGAATGTGCCTGTTTCACCTACCACCAAGCTCGATGATGCATGTGAGGATGATGATGTGCAAGATTCTTTTGATGGAGACGATATGTCTGATGATGATGAGCTGAGTCCTAAAACGAAGGAGCAGCTGGACAGGTTCAAACCACCCCCCTGACTATGGATTATGAATACCTATTTGGCTAAAATCTTTAACCAAAAGAAAACAGAAAAAGAACGAAACCCATAGTGGATATATCGGTGTGTTTCTGAATCTGTGCATTGCTTGTTAAACATAGGGAGGTTGCGGAATTCACCCGGAGATTGAGAACTCCTTGGTCAGAGTGGAAAGCGGAATTTCTGTCGGGGCATGTAGGCGATGTCTCTGGAGGAGGATCAAAAGATATATGAATGACGAAATTCCATTAATTTCATGTTTTATTTATCTAGAATTCTAAGTTATAGTCTTATAGATCAACATCTTGTTGGGCCGGGTTCACTTCTTTATGGAGAAACCCGATGAGTGAAGTCCACATATTATTATGCGGAGAATAATTAATTAAGTCAAGATATATCTTGACTTAATATATATATCCTGATTTTAGAGTTCTGAGATTAAATCCTTTGGGACGGTCACGTTCAATCAAAACGTGAGAGTTTTACCTTTTGGTATCAGCAGCCAAAAGAGAGGGAAAATTGGGTTTTCATCGGGAAAATCGAACCAACGAATCGCAGCAGCAGCAACAGGGGGCTCTTCGACAGATTCTGCAAGTTGATTTCTACACAGACTTGTCAATTTACAACAGACGAACGGAGGTCCAAACGTTATCGGATTGTGGTGAAATTTGATAAGCATGTTTCTGACTCATCAATCTTCGAATAGAAACTAACAATGCATCGTTTAGAGTTATATAGGCTGAGATATTGCCGTCTGAACAGTCTAATGGAAACTGTTCTTTTTTGGTTGATTTACTCGCTGATTTGATTTGTATGTCGGCGATCGCAATTGCCTCTAGTACTATCTAGGGGGAACCTTTTATACCCATTATTTCATTGATAGTGGAGCTTTGTGGTGGGGTTCGGCCTCATGATTTTTCACCTCTTATATCGAGGGGTTTTCCACGTTAAAAATCGTGTCTTTACATCTTTACTATATTCTGCTTTACTTCATTTGCTTCCTAACAGAATAACACAAGTGGGAAAAGATTTATTCCATATTGTTTTGTTTCCTATTTCCCATCAAAGTGGTATCAGAGTCGAGGTCATTGCTTGGTTTGACTTGTGTATGGAGACAAATACGAGTAGAATGATCACATTGAATGGCTCGAATTATCATGTATGGAAAGAAAAGATGGAAGATTTGCTCTATGTGAACGATTATTATTTATCAGTGTTTTTTCAGAAGAAGCTTGAGGATAAAACTGACGATCAGTCGAAGATTCTACATCGTCAGGTTTGTGGGTACATTAGACAGTGGGTTGATTATAATGTATTGAATCATATTTCAGATGTGAAAAATGCTCGTATCTTGTGAAATAAGCTGGAGCAGATGCATGCTCAAAAGACCGGAAACAATAAACTGTTTAAGATTAAACAATTGATGACATTGAGATATGGTGATGGCACACCGTTGGCTGATCATTTGAATTCCTTTGTGGGAGTTATAAATGAGTTAGCTGCAATGAAGATAAAGTTTGATGATGAGGTTCAAGCTTTATGGTTGCTTGGCACTTTACCTGACTCATGAGAGACTTTTCGAACTTCGTTGTCTAATTTTACTCGAGATGGTATAATTACCATGGATCTCGTTAAGAGTAGTATTCTGAATGAAGAGATGAGAAGAAAGACACAGGGAACTTCTTCGCATCAAGATGTCTTGGTTGTTGAGAACAGAGGTAGAAGCGATTTTCGTGGTTCGAAGAACAGGGGTAAGAGCCGCAATAAGAGTAGAGGTAGAACTAATAAGTATGCGAATGTTGAATATCATCAGAAAGGTCATTTCAGAAGATTCTATCGTGTTTTGAAGAGAGAGTTAAGTGAGCAAGACAAAGAAAAGAAGACTGATACAGATAAAAAAGATGATCGAGTTACAGTAATTTCTGATAGTTTTCTGTTTATGTTTGATGAGAATACAGTTAATTTTATGTCATGAAACCAGCTGGGTGATTGATAGTGGTGCATCTGTTCATGCTACTTCTCGTAGAGATTTCTTCACTTCGTACAGGGCTGGTGACTACGCTTCTGTAAAGATTGGGAATAATAGACTAGTAGTAGTTATAGGCATTGGGGATTTATGTATAGAGACCAATGACAGCGCGATATTAGCTTTACATGATGTCAGACATATTCCTAATATTCTTCTGAATTTGATATCCATAGGTAAGGTGGATGATGAGGGATTTTATAGCACCTTCTATGATGGCCGATGGAAGCTCATTAAGGGTTCTATGGTTGTGGTTAGAGGCATTAAGAACTCTTCATTATACATCACACAAGCAAAATTATGTGGGGACAGAATTACAACAGTTGATGATGAAGAGAAAGCAGAATTATGACACAGACGACTTAGGCATATTAGTGAGAAAAGATTATAAGTTTTGGTCAAGAAAAAACTCCTCACAGGTTTGAAAAATCCGACGTTGAAGAAGTGTGCTCATTGTCTAGCAGGGAAGCAAAGCAGAGTTGCTTTCAAGAGTTCTCCTCCTTCAAAAAAGTGAGGTATTCTTGATTTGATTTATTTTGATGTTTGTGGTTCTATGAAGACAAGAACACTTGATGGGTCCATTTATTTCGTTATCTTCATAAATGACTGTTAAAGGAAAGTATGAGTTTATACCTTGAAGTCTAAAGACCAAGTGTTGGATGTGTTTAAAGAATTTCATGCCTTAATCGAGAGACAAACAGGGGGAAAGCTGAAATATATCAGAACTGATAACGGGGGAGAGTACTGTGGTCATTTTGATGAGTATTGCAGACAACAGGGTATTAGACATCAAAAGTATCCTCCTAAGATACCTCAGTTGAATGGTTTAGTTAAGAGAATGAATATAACACTAGTTAAAAGGATGAAATGTTTTCTTTCACACGCACAGCTATCGAGATTCTTTTGGGGTGAGGCTTTAAATACTGTCGTTCATGTAATTAACCTTACTCCTTGTATTCCTTTGAATTTTGATACTCCTGATCGAGTTTGGATAGCAAAGGATGTCTCGTATGATCACTTACGTGTCTTTGGGTGCAAGGAATTTGTGCACATACCCAAAGATGAGAGATCAAAGCTCGATGTGAAGTCTCAACAATGTATATTCATTGGCTATGGGCACGATCAGTTTTGCTACAAGTTTTACAATCCATATGAGAAGAAACTTGTAAGAAGCAGGGGTATAGTGTTCATGGAAGATCAGAATATTCGGGATATTGAGAAATCTGAGATTTCAACGTCACAGGTCAGTGATGATTTAGATCCTCTTCCTCATGCACATAATCCTATGCAGATTGAGAAAGAAGAGCACGGTGATCCAGGTGATGTATATGTTCCAAAGGTTCCAGCAGACATTCCGCAAATGGCTTTATAGAATGTTCAGCTCGACTTTCAGCTAGAGATCCAAAATTGTCTATCAGATATCTTTTAAATTAGTATGTGACAGTGACTGATGCAGTTGAACCGGAATCCTATTCAGAGACTTTGGATGATGAATGTCAAAGTAAATGGCTTGAGACCATGGAGGATGAGATGAAGTCGCTCCATGATAATCATACCTTTAACCTACTGAAGCTGTCTAAAGATAGGAAAGCCTTGAAGAACAAGTGGATATTCAGGTTGAAACATGATGAGTTGACTTCGAGACGTGATATAAGACCAGATTAGTTGTTAAGGGGTTTACTCAGAGAAAAGGCATTGATTTTGAAGAGATATTCTCTCCAGTTATAAAGTTGTCATCCATTCGTGTGCTTCTAGGCCTAGCAGCTAGCCTAAACTTGGAAATTGAGCATATGGAAGTCAAGATAGTCTTCTTGCATGGTGATGTGCAAGATAGTCTTCTTGCATGGTGATGTGCAAGAAGACATATACATGGAGCTGCCAGAGGGTTTTATTGTGAAAGGAAAAGAGAACTACGTCTACAGATTAAGAAAAAGTTTATACGGCTTGAAACAAGCGCCAAGACAATGGTACAAGAAGTTTGAGTCCGTTATGAAGTAGCATGCCTACAGAAAGACCAAAGATTATCATTGCGTGTTCGTGAAGAGTTTTTCAACAGATGACTTCATTATTCTATTGATATATGTTAATGATATATTAATTGTTGGCAAGAACACTTCTCGCATTGACAGGTTGACGAAGCAGTTAAGTGAGTCCTTTGCTATGAAGAACATGGGACCAACAAAGAAGATCCTTGCTAGAATTAGAGTTCATCGTAACTACGGAAGCGTGTAAAGAGATATTTTTGATGAAGAGATTCATTCAAGATTTCGGATTCAAGTAAGATCATTATGTGTTGTATTGTGATAACCAAGTGCAATTCACCTCAACAAGAATTCTACCTATCATGGTAAAACGAAACACATTGATACTCGCTACACGTGGATTAGAGATGTCCTTGATGAGAAGAAGGTTCTTCTTGAAAAGATTCACACAAATGATAATGGTGCTGATATAGTTACTAAAGCATTGTCAAGACACAAGCTCGAGGTATGCCGTTCGATTACAGGAATGACGTGCTTCTCCACTTTATCATGAGGGGGAGATTTGTTGGGCCGGGTTCACTTTTTTTATGGAGAAACCCTACGAGTGAAGCTCACATATTATTATTATGTGGAGAATAATTAATCAAGTCAAGATATATCTTGGATGAAAAAATATATATCTTGATTTTAGGTATCTGAGATTAGATCTTTTCGGACAGTCACGTCCAATCAAAATGTGAGAGTTTTATCTTTTCGTATCAGCAGCCAAAAGAGATGAAAAATTGGGTTTTCATCAGGAAAATCAAACAAGAGAATCGCAACAGACAGCAGCAGTAACAGGGGGCTCTTCGACGGATTTTGGTTGATTTCTACACAGATCTGTCGACTTCCAGTAGGCGAACGGAATTCCAAACATTGCCGGATCAAGGTAAAATTTGGTGAGCATGTTCTTGGCTCATCAATATTTGAACAGAAACTGACAGTTCGTCGTTTGAAGCTGTATAGACTGAGATATTGCCGTCCGAGCAGGGCTATTGGAAATTGTTTTTTTTTTGTTGATTTGTTTGCTGATTTGATTTTTATGTCTGCGATCAGAATTGCCTCTAGTGTTATCTAGAGAGGACCTTGTGTATCAATTATTTCATTGATAGTGGAGCTTTGTGGCGGGTTTCGATCTCGTGGTTTGTTGCCTCTCACATCGAGGGATTTTGCACGTTAAAAATCGTGTTTTTGCATCTTTCCTAGCAGGGTAACATGAGTGGGAGACGATTTATTCCGTATTGTTTTGTGTCCTACTTTCCATCACATCTAAGTCAGATGAATCTTGTTTCTTGAGTGTATGGAGATGCCTCTCATATCCTATTATTCTCCACCTCCTTGGTTGTTCACTTGGCTCTCATCCTGTTTCTTGTTTCTTATGTATAATGAGTCCAGATGTAAGTCATATCTTTTCCTGCTGCATCTCCTCTTTCTCTTGGCTCGCATGTTCTCATGTTGACGCAGCCTATGATATTGTCATCTCTGGAAGTTTCTCCTTGGTGGTTGTTCTCTCAGCTCGTGCATTTGCATCCTATGTTTTTGCTGTCTCTTGCGAGATATCCCTTGGTGGTCTTTTTTTTTGGAGAAGGGTTATCCCTTGGTGGTTTTTCACTTGGCTTGTCTCCTGCATTTGTATGAATTGTAGCCTATGGTATAGTTGTCTCCTCTGGTGTATCTTCATAATACACTCTTTCTGAACCATCCTCCAGTATTGCGAATTTCAGGTGTGTCCGAAGATAACCAAGATGCAAGATGATGCTGAGAACATTGGCATTTTCTCTAAGGCAACCAATATTCTGATGTCCGGATGTTCCATTTTGTTGGGCATATTGTGTCGTACGTTCTCATCGACAGTGAACGGAACAGAACAGGATCATAGGTTAGTGGTGATATACTTCGTACCTCTATTCAGGTACCCTTACAATCACGTTGACAGATACTATCAAAGCTGTGGCAAGGGTTAGGATTAGATACTATCAAAGCTGTGTTTTCCTTTTTAGTTACCCAAAGCTGATATTGTAAAGAAGGCTTCCTAGTTGTTGCCCTTACATACTTGATTGCGAGCATTGTACATCCTCAATGAGTAAAGTGTCCTCTATGTTTTGCAATGGTGTTCGTTCTTTCTCAGGTTGTTGCTGGGATATATCCCACGGAAATGTGATAGTTCTGCTAGCTTTAGCCTTAAGCTGTCATTTTATTAGTTGCATTCTGTGGACGTACTTCAACTGTCTTATAGGTCCGCGATGGTTTGCATATTACACTAGTATTCATCCACCATACAAACACGTATTTAGTCACTCTTAGAAGCAGCGCCATAGTACCTCTTGAAAGCCCTAGGAATGTATACGGGAATCAAGAACCCAAACAGGTTAAAGCACCAAAACACCATATTAGCCACAGAGAGCCCTTCCCTCAACCACCCTCCTATCACCGCCGCTCAATATCTCAGCCCTTAGCCACTCGATGATCTCCACAACCCTATAAGAGTTATAGAAAACCGGGACGAAGACCCTGACCGGAATCTCGAACTAGCCCGTGAACACAACTCCTTCCATGAAAACTTGGCTAGCAAGCAAGAACGGTGTGGAGCAGCCACTTTGATCCCTTCCTTGTCACCATTATACATCCCCACTACAATGTACCCGATCGGCATAAACAATCCTATGATCGTGCCTACCGTTACATAGTAACGTAGTATAATATGAGAAAGGCGATGTGTCTGAGGCTCATCGGCCGGAGGCTAAGAGGATGATGGTGGTGAGGCAATAAAGCTGACGGAAGGATAGGAGGCGTTTCTTGGTGGGTTTTGGATGGTTTGATTGTATCGTTTTCGTCACCGCCACGGTTGGGCGGTGATGGGAGGCATGGTTGTTGCCTTGGTGTTTTGATGAAGCAGTCAAGGATCAAGAGGGAAATTTGGGGATGATGATTACAATAATGGATGGGGAGAAGCGACGTAGGAAGGGGTCCAGCGAATTGCACTCTGGGAGTAGTTGGTATTGTGAGAGCATCGATAGCCATATCCTATAAATGAAATAAGATGAAACAAAGGATGACAACGCTCGACCAACACAGTTTCGCAGACTACTGTAACTCCATACTGAATAGGTTTGTATGATGATCAGTAATCCTGCGGCAAAGCTTACACCCAGTTTATTCAAAAAAAATTCAGAGCAACAAAGGGAACAAAACCTTACATGTGAAAGAAATAAAATCCGCTGAAATTGTGAAGACAACCACTAATACAAAGGAAAAATGATTTGACTTCAAAATTTTGCCACAGAAGACCCTCTTAGTAATGTCGGAACCTCTGCTAAGAATGAAGAAGAAACTGCACATCACTGTATTCGAATCGGAGCATCTGATTCAGGACGGTCATCTCTGTTTTGGTATGTATCTAACCTTACCTCGAAGAACAATACGCTGGTTCAGTACAGACGAAGGGGAATCTTCAGAATCTTCTCCGGCCTCCGGGGATCCAGGAGGGTGAGCTTCCTGACCTAAGACTAAAATTGTTGGGTCGGATGCCATGGCCTCCTTCCACCCTGAAAAAAGCATTTACTAACTGTAAGAAACGGTCACGGCTAATGATCACACAGAATCACTTCAAGTAGCCCACTGGTCATCAAGGATTTTATCGACATGAGTATTTCATAAGGAATGTGAATAGCAAAGTGGAAGAGCACGCCAATCAGACACAGTAATGGAGAAACAGGTGAATCATGTAAAGAGAAGAAACAAAAGGCAAGATAAGGATTCACTAGCGAAATAAAAGCAAGACCCGAAAAAAATAATTTAAAATTCCTGTTTTCACTAAGCAGGCAGGTTTTCCCCTCCACACTTCAGCAAGGTTAGCTCAATGTCACGGGGTTAGATTTTCGCAACCCGTATGACACTCAAACTACTCACACCTTCGTTTGAGCTCAGCCGAACTCGCACACCAAGAGGCTTTGTAAAACTCGCAAAGTGAGAATGAGAACTTGAACACGCTTTTGAGAGCAAAGAACGCTTTCTATTGCACTCGGTTTGTATGTTTTGAGTTTTTGGTGGTTTGGCAAATGAGCCAACTCCGTGTTTATATACACAACCTAGGAAAGTTCTAGACCCCGTATGTTCTAGACTTTTCTAGCTCTAGGGTTTACAAGAGAGTCCTAGAAAACTCTAGAAACCCTAATTCTCCACAAGTTTGTAGAATGGTGGAGAATGTTTGAAAAATTTTCGAAACTTGGGCTAGGTTTTGCACCACATTGGATTGGGCTTCAATCGGGCCTAAGTGCTTGGCCCAAGTCCGATTTTCAAGCATTTAACTCATGCGTAACATTCTCCTCCACCTAAGTCGCGGACGTACTCGTCGCGACGTTTTTGAAGTCCTCGATTTGTTGCTTGAATTACCATAAGGAGTCTTCAGGTTCCCAGCTCGCTTCTTCCATGGGTAAGTTCTTTCATTTGATGAAATACTCCTTGTGGCGAGGTATCCGATCGTCTAACTTCTCGCTCGGCTAATACCTGTTCCACTTCCTTGTCATAGGAAGTGATCACCACTGCCGTCGGTGCTCGTTTGGATATGCTTCGTTCCGGTTCTTCCTCATCGTGATGATAGGGCTTGAGATTACTCACGTGAAAAACCGGATGGACCTTTAACCTTGGCGGCAAGTCCAATCGATAGGAAACCTTACCAACCCTCTTCGTTATTTGAAAAGGTCCCTCGTACTTTCGCATTAGGCCTTTGTGCACTTTCCGTAAGGCCTTGTATTGTCGGGGTATGATTTTCACCATCACTTGGTCTCCTTCTTGAAATTCAAAAGGCCTTCGTTCCTTGTCCGCCCACTTTTTCATCTTCTTGGTTGCTTTGTTAAGATACGAACGTGCCAAGTCCGCTTGTTCATGCTATTCTTTAGCAACCTTGAAAGCACCGGGTCTGCTTCCCGTGTAGTTTCCTGCCAACGAGCTAGGAGTCGTAGGTTGTTGTCCCGTTGCGAGCTCAAACGGACTCCTTTCCGTAGACTCCGATCTTTGCAAGTTGTAGGAAAATTGGGCTATGTCCAACAACTTCGCCCAGTCCCCTTGGTTGGCACTAACATAGTGCCGAAGATAAGCTTCCAACAAGTTATTTATCCTCTCGGTTTGGCCATCGTTTTGTGGATGAAAACTTGTTGAGAAGTTGAGATCCGTCCCCAAGAGTTCAAATAATTCCGTCCAAAACTTGCTAGTGAATCGCGGATCTCGATCACTCATAATGTTTTGCGGTAGCCCCCAATACTTGACAGCGTGTTTGAGAAAGAGTCGGACTGCTTCTTCGGCTTTGCAATCTGCAGGGGCTGGGATGAAATTTGCATATTTGGTGAAGCGATCAACCACTACGGTGATTGATCCGCACCCTTCGGACTTTGATAAGGCCGCAATAAAGTCCATGGAAACGCTTTCCCATGGTCGAGACGGAGTGGGGAGGGGTTCAAGAAGTCCTCCCGGCAAGTGTTGCTCCCCCTTATCTTGTTGGCAAACAAGACAAGTTCGCACATACGTTTCCACGTCTGCCTCCATTTTCGGCCAATAGTAATGTTCGCTTACCAATGCCATGGTCCGATGAACTCCCGGGTGCCCTGCCCATTGAGAGTCATGACATTCCCGAATGATTTCTTTCCTTAGATTTCCCCATTTCGGCAGGTAGACTCGCTTGCCTTTTGTATAGAGAATACCGCCTTCGAGCCCAAATCGTCGACTTTTTCCTTCTTTGACGAGTTGCACCAACGATTTTGTCATAGGGTCTTGCTCGAATCCCTCTTTGATCCGCTCCAAGAGAGGGTTCTAGGGTTTGGATAAGGCAGTCAATGCCGCTTTGCGACTTAGCGCATCCGCCACTAAGTTTGCCTTCCCCGACTTATAGGCAAACTCGAAGTCGAACTCCGATAAGAACACTTGCCATTACGTCTGTTTTGGAGTTAACTTCTTCTGAGTTTGAAAGTAGCTTGTGGCAACGTTGTCCGTCATCACCACGAACTTAGATCCCAATAGATAATGCCTCCATGTGAGAAGACAATGAACTACCGCCGTCATCTCCTTCTCATGAACGGAGTAGCGCCTCTCCGTGTCATTAAGATTGCGACTCTCGAAGGCGATAGGATGACCTTCTTGCATGAGAACTCCACCAATAGCAAAGTCCGATGCATCGGTATGCACTTCAAAGGGTTTGGAGGGATCCGTGAGGCTAAGGACGGGTTTCGAAGAAACCGCCCTTTTGAGTTTTTCGAATGCATGCTAGCACGCTTCCATCCAAACCCACGCCTTGTCTTTCTTTAAAAGATCCGTCAAAGGGGATACCATGGCCGAGTATCCCTCTATGAATCGCCGATAGTAATTTGCTAATCCAAGGAAGGAACGAAGCTCCGAGACATTCGTCGGAGGTTCCTACTCTTGAATTGCGCACACCTTGCCTTCTTCCATAAATAACTTGTCGTCTTTGATCACGTGCCCGAGGAAGTTGACATCTTGACGAGCAAACGAGCATTTTTCTTTCTTCACGTAGAGTTCATTGCTTGCTAAGACTTTGAACACGATCCGCAAATGATCAACATGTTCTTCCAACGTCGCACTATAGACGACAATATCATCCAAGTACACTACCACGACCTTGTCGAGGTAGGGATGGAAAATATTGTTCATCAAAGTGCAAAATGTTGCGGGTGCGTTTGTGAGACCAAAAGACATAACAAAGAATTCGAATGAGACATACCTTGTAACGCAGGTGGTCTTGGCCTCATCACCTTCGGCGATCCTCACTTGGTAATACCCGAGCGAAGATCCAACTTGGTGAAGTACCGCGCTCCCCCAAGTTGATCAAATAGATCGACAATTAAAGGAATGGGGTATTTGTTTTTAACGGTTACCTTATTTAAGGCTCGATAGTCAATGCATAACCGAAGCGATCCGTCCTTCTTTTGGAATAGCACGGGAGCTCCATAAGGCGCTTTTGATAGTCGGATGAAGCTGGCATCCAACAAGTCCCTCAATTGTTTTCGGAGTTCCTCCAACTCCGTCGGAGCCATACGATGGGCCTCGTACCCGGTTCAAGCTCGATTTTGTGATCCACCTCCCTCCTAGGTGGAAGTTTCTTCGGGAGTTCCATCGACATAACATGAGAAAATTCCTCGAGAACCTTTTCGACTTCAATGGGCACCATCTCCATTGAGTTGGAGTCATCATTCAACTTAGTCATTGCCAAATAAGTCGGTTCTCCGTTTTTGACACCCATGGAAAGCTGCATGGCAGAGAGAGATTGTCTTTATCGTTGCTTCCCGTCGAACCGCCGGGACCATGTATGCTCCATCCTCTTTTGCTATACACATGGCGCTAGCAAAGAGGATCGGGAATGCCTTCATCTTATCGAAAAATTCCATCCCAAGCACAAGTGGATGGTTATCCATCGTGACAACTGCAAGATCGACCGTTCCCTTCCATTCCCCAATACGAAGTCACACGTCGTGCGCCATGCCATGAATGGGTTTGGCTTCGGTATTCACCGTTTTGAGCATCCCCTTCTCGTTGTTGAACCGAAGCCCAAGTCTCTCGCCTCCTCGAGTGAGACAAAGTTATGTGTTGCCCTAGTATAAACCAAGGCACGAGTTGTGTATGGCCCGATCGAGGCATCAACGTACATCAACCCTTTCGACGAAGGTTTCGCCGCTACTACCTTCGCCGTGTTAAGCATTCTTAAAGAACCTACTTCCTGCACAGGTTCTCCCTCCACTTGGGACACCAACGACGAGAGTGCCTTCTTCTTCGGACATTCACGAATATAGTGAGGACCATCGCATAGATAGCACTTCACCTCCCCCTTGGACTTCCCCGCGTCCTTGGGGTTGCCTTTGTTCCACGTTCCCTTGTTCGAGCTCCCCTTGCTTGGGAAGTTCGTCATTGGCGCTTTGCCCTTATCTCCTCCACCTTTCTCGGAGTGCCCCTTCGATTCCTTCGGTTTCGAATCGCCCCTCTTGAACTCTACGAATGACTCTGCCGCCGCTATGGCCGCAGCAAGAGTTTGCACTCCCCTTCTTCGTAACTCTTGTTGCGCCCACGACTGGAGTCCATCCATAAAATAGATGAGCTTGTCCTCCTCAGACATGTTCCGGATTTGGAAAAATAACTCCGTAAAGTTCCTCACATAATTCCGGATGGTACTCGTTTGCTTCGATTTCCGAAGGTTTAGCTTGGCTTCGCATTGGGCGTTCTCCGGATAGAAATGGAACTTGAGATCTTTCTTGAAGTCCTCCCAAGTATCCATTGTGAAGACACCCGTTTGGATGTCATTATAACGACGACGCCACCACATGGTCGCCGTGTCAGAGAGAAAGAGCGCAACCGTCTTGATCTTCATCTCTTCGATCTCTATACCCATGTGATCAAAGTATCGATCCATGTTGAAGAGAAAAGCATCAATCTCTTTGTCATCTCGTTTCCCCGAGAACGCCTTTGGTTTGGGAGCCTCAATGCGTGGTGCCTTACCAACGACGTTGGCGCCCCCATTCGCTATGGCCGCCCTGCATAGCGAAACATCCTCCTTGATGACCTTCACCTCTTTTTGAAGAGAGGTTACAGCCATACGAACATCATCAACCTGCGCTTGGAACTCAATTCGAAGTTTGTCCATTAATGAGTTAAGGACCCCTTGCAACTCACCTTTGAATGCTTCCTCCCGCGCATCAATGGCTTCATTGCTTGGGACATCATCCTCTAGTCTCACCACCATCCTATCCATGATGTCTTCCACCCTCCCGAGTCGCGACTCGAGAGATGTTAGAACATCCTTCGACTTGGCCCTCCCCTTGCGAATGGTGACGTTCGGGGCATTTCCCTCCTCGAACTCGGTCATGTAGCTCTGGTCCGCCATTCTCTTTCTTACTCGACCTGCTCTGATACCACTTGTCACGGGGTTAGATTTTCGCAACCCGTGTGGCACTCAAACTAATCACACCTTCGCTTGAGCTCAGCCGAACTCGCACACCAAGAGGCTTTGTAAGAACTCGCAAAGTGAGAATGAGAACTTGAACACGCTTTTGAGAGCAAAGAACGCTTTCTATTGCACTCGGGTTTGTATGCTTTGAGTTTTTGGTGGTTTGGCAAATGAGCCAACCCCGTGTTTATATACACAACCTAGGAAAGTTCTAGACCCCGTATGTTCTAGACTTTTTTAGCCCTATGATTTACAAGAGAGTCCTAGAAAACTCTTGAAACCCTAATTCTCCACAAGTTTGTAGAATGGTGGAGAATGTTTGAGAAGTTTCCGATTTTCAAGCATTTAGCCCATGCGTAACATCAAACCCACTTGGCAGCGTGGTACTGAGACTCCGATCTGCAACCAGGGACTACCGCCCCTGGACCTCTTAGTTGTATAACTCATCGTCCAACATTCAAATCAGACTTCCAATGCGCAACACGATATAGAGTTTATAATATAAAAGCAGAAGTCCTTGAATATTTTGGTCCTTTGGATACTTCAATTTGAGTAAAAGGAAACATACTCTGAGCAAGAAAGGCCTCCGCAACATGAATTGAAGCCCCAAGATGATCAGCAGGCTCATGCTCCTCCACAGCTGATGACATGGAACCACCGCATCCTCTCTCACTGTCATCTGAAGGACAAGTCTGATGTGAATCACCACTACCAGGGGAAGCAAGTGCATCCACTTTTGCTTCCTCACTCTCTTCCTGTACTGGAAGTCCATTTCGGCTCACTGGTCTCCAGATCTTAACTGTTGATCGGCTTCCACCAACCTCAGGCCTGTCGGGCTTAGCACCTTTTTCTTTCTCATTTTCTTTGGGAGAAGGCAGGCCAATGGAGCCATTATCAGCAGTTTCATGATTCTCATTTGATTGCTGGTGACACTGACTCCCGAGGGCCACAGATATGGAGCCTATCAGAACTTCAGAATTTTTGTTTTCAGACTCTTGGTTTTTAGGCTCGTTCTGCATTTTCACTCTTGGATTCCCTTCATTAGCCTCCGATCGTGGCTTTGGAGTCCAAACTTTACTCACGCTGCTAACTGCAGCAGACCTGGAATCCCTGTATGTGCCATGTTTTTGTGTCGATACAACCTTCATGGCCTGGTGATTGCGACCCACATAGAAACCATTGGTTTGTTGCACTTTAGACCCTTGCCAACGGTAGTTAACCAAAAGGCGCCGAAGACTTCTTCTTATAGGTCTTTGTTCCACGTTTTGATGAGCAACTGAATCAGGGTATGCTGCATCTGCGCCAGAGAGAGGCAAATTGTTTGGGACTTCCTCAACATCAATTGGATCAGATCCATGGAGTGATGGAACTGAACCTTGGGAAATAGATGGAGTTTGAGAATCAGAATCTGAGACATCAGTAGGGCTAGCTGTTGGTTCAGAAGGAACACCCTCTGTCGTACTAGTTACTTCATCAGTAAGATCTAATCGTTCTTTAGCCAGCTCCTTCATCTTATGCTCCTTTTGCCTAAGCTTCTTCTGTCTTTTCTTCTCCAATAGCATAGCTACCCTGCAAAAGGTGACAAGAAAATGATCCATGCACATCAATCATTCACAAGGTGTAAAAAGCAAGCTCTGTCATTAGGACTTAGGATAGTTAACTTGGATTTTAAAAAAAAATCTTACATTTATAACTGCAGTCCCAGCATTCTGTAATAGTTTTCCATGGACAAGTAAATTCAATAGCAAAACTATCAAGGAACTCAAAAGGTGAACATAATCATCCAAATGTTACACAATATCCACACATGCTATCAAGTTGAGCTTAAAAAATTGTTATGTAGGAATGTTCCTAATTTCACTTATATTGGAAAATACCCTGTAGTACGTTGAGAAAGTATAACTTTCTAAGAGAAAGCATAAGGACAGCCACACTCATAGTGGTCAAGGAAAGAGCTCAGGGGAATATGGTGAAAATGGACCTTATGTTGAACAAGTAAACCACATTGCAAAAATGAGACCAGCAATTGCATATTAAAGGAGTCAGATGGACGAGTTTTGAGAACATTACTTCATGGAACTTCTAGATAGACATCAACGGTTAACAAAGGTTATTCTACTTCTTATGTAAGGCAGAGACTTTTGTGACCATCAGCATAGATCGTACAGTTTTGCCTCATCCTTATGCACCAAATGCAGAAAAGAGAAGAAAGGATCCTGCACCCTACCTTTTCTGAGCAGCTTCTTCCTCATCCACTAATATTTTCTGGCACCTCAAAGCTTCAGCATCCTTGTCAGCGAGCCAAGCTCTAACCTGGAACGCAAGAACACGGTACAACATGAGAACTAGGAAAAATATTAACAGTGAACTGAAACCCTGTTGAACAATGGCATGGTCAAAGAGGGGCACACCAGTTTTTGTTCGATTAAGAAACTCGTACAAGCGATTAAATTTTTGAACTCCAGCCCAATTTTTCCAGCAGCCCCGTCAAACACAAATTTTTGCAGTGATTCAGCTGTACCAGCACATAAGAAGGTGTTCTCACTAGCATCATCTAGTATACTGAATAATTCTTGCGATGTTAAAGGAAACCTGGAAGGTCTTCCTTGAAGAATATCCTGCAATATTCAAGGATGCATTAGAAGGATTCGTATAATGGCAACAAGCAACACAACAGTAGGAAAAACAGCAGCTTGATATCGAATTCCCTTACCAGAAGATTAGTTCCTGCTCTGACATAGGCATGTGGTAGAGGACTATATGCAGGTTTTCGGATAAATGATGTCAGAGCTGTCACGATTGACGCCCCAGAAACTCCCTGGAAAAGATTACAAATTCAGGAAACACGACCAATATGATACGAATTCCACAGCTCCATTAAAAAAAAGGGTGATAAATGATGTGAACATGGGCACCAACAAGCATGCTAATAAACACATGATTCATGAGCGTCAAAACACTAGACCAGCTACTACCTCTAGATTTATGTCCTTAAATGACAATACTTCGACAGCCTCATCAATGGAAAGCTGCATTAAGAAGCCTAAATTAGCACTGAGTGGAAGGAGTCAAAGACGATAATTTGAAGACACAAATTACCATGTTACCTTGTCCCAGTAGACTTGTAAATACTCCCTATTTTTAGCAGAAAAATCCTACAACATATAGATAGATGGTTAAAAGCAAGGTAACAGGCAATGGCAGATCAATATGAAGTGGTGTAGGTAAGACACATTCAAATCAAGTCAAGGAATCAAATGTCAACAACTATTTTAAAGGAGCTATCAACTGACATTAGTAGCTGCAATAATAAAATACCTTGTCAGGATTCAAGGAACGACGATGACGCCGTGCGTGTCTTCTATAATTAATGGTAGAACAGAACTCCTTGGAGCACTTGTCACACTTTCGCATTTGAACCTTTATAGGTGAGAACAGAGGCCATCCTGATACATCTGATGCAAGAGAGGACTGGTTTAATGGCTCATATTCTGGATCAGTTCACGAGCTTATCTAGTTGCTATAATGTTACTAAGAAAATTGTGGAATTTAGTTGGAGCTATCCAAGCTCACATTGAACCTTCGCAGTTGCACAGCAAAGCCATGAACAACAAAAGTACTTTGGGATATACAAATTGACAAATTGTACAAAAGCACAGCATGGCCCTCATAAAAGAAACCCATATGTCTATGAACAGCGAGCATATACCTTTACCTCAGTAATACCAGATGAGGTTCAGGGAAAGAAACACAACATTCTTCCTAGAATCATCTTTCTCTGCTACCGAAAAATGAGCGCAAGACTAAGTAAAATGAAGTTCAGCTACCTGGCTGATCAAAGGCATTGAACAACTGAAACCACTGCACAGGAGTGTCCCCTGCCCATGTAAAAGAAAGAAAAGGATCTTTCCCAATTGCTTGTCTAACACAGGTGTCAATGGAATTATTTCCCTCCTCTGATTTCATCAGATCTCCGAAGGCAGAGGTCTTGACCCTATTGGCTGGCATTCACTCACTGCATGTGAAAAGATTGAATCAAAGAATACCCAGGTATCATTTTGATCACCAAAATGGAACTTCATCGACCAGACCTGAAGCACTCAAGCCTGTCACCCACATGAACATATACTTGACCAAACAGTACTAGTTCATGAACCAGTAAAACTACATAAAATTTCATGGAATTATATGGAGTTACTGGCAATATGAGTTTAGTTCCATGGCAACCACAATTTCAGAGTTTCATAAAATTGATGGCAAGGGAATGATATTGGAGGCTTCCTCTCGCTTCTCGCACAGACACCCATGACTCATCCAAAATCAGTGGTTTAGCAATCAAGAGGCATAAATAGTACTAACAAACTGTACCAACATTACATGAACTATTTCATGTTCTCGATCTTTAGCACCCAAAATAAAACATTGTCTTTCTTTTGAATGACTTAACTCCCACCTTCAAATGTACGAACAGTTCAAAAAGGGTTGACTAAGCATATCATTCAGAGTTAAAACTTAACTTGATACCGCAACACAACAAGCAAATGTGTCGACATGCCTATCAAGACTATCCGACTACTGAGGACAAACATCACCACATCACCATGGAACAATAGCCTCCGAAGAAATCCAGCTTAAGACAATACTATACTAGCTGGAAACTATTGAAATTGACCAGCAGCAGTTGAAATTAAGATCTACAGCATCATAGGACAAAACTTGCCATCATCACGGCTCCTATACAAGACCCGAAAAAGTAGATTCTTCTTGCACCCATCAAGTCCCTCTATAGTATTCTAGCTGCAAACGACAAGATCTTGTCATTCCCCAATTTTGGTTATACCTTACTCCCAACACACGCTTGGAGCCCAAATCGGATCCAACATTCACTGAGTTGGAATCCACGAATCAAACCAACGTCTACACCAAATTTAGAAAAGCACAATCTGTAATTTTCGTTACTATCAAAAACTAGCACCATTCCCAATCACAAACATTACGAATCCAAAGAAGAGCAACAAAACGCACTCCACCGAAAACCTAATCACCATTTCACGAGATTCTCAACCCAAAATCGATCCCCATTTCTCCGCCACTGATCCAACCCTAACCTAGAATAGAAAATCTTTAATTTCCAAGAAGATTAAACTTCAGCGCAAAAATCCCCAAAAAATACAATATTTAACACACAAAAAATGAACACTATCCAAAAACAAGGGGGAAATCTAATCTACACGAGATCGATTCATCAAATTAGGGTTTCGGAATAAATCAAGCGATCAGAAATCGTAAACTGATTCGTCACGTACCGGTGTCGAGTTCGATTCTCACGATGGCAACAAGTCGGAGAGGAAAGATTCAGCTTCCGATCGGCGAATCAACGGCGGCCTGAATGAGAGAGGGAGAGAGTGCGGTGAGGCGGCGAAGACGAAGAAGCGGTCGGCGGCGGAAAACTATGACAGTGGAAGACGAAGAGGAGGAAGAAGTAGAATTTTGGTTCTACGTTTGGACAGAACCACTGATGAAAGAAAAAAGAAAAAGGAAAAGTAACTTTAAAAAAGTGAAATTCTTTTTTAACTTGTCTAATTAGCTTCAACATAAGCTAAGGAATCTGAACGGGGAAAATGATTTTATTATTGAGTTAATTTTATTTGATTATGAATTAATGTATTTCTTGTAAAGGATGAGTTAGGGAAAATAGGTTTAGAAGAGAATATTATTTTGGAGTTTTATGTTAAAAAAATATTGTATTATTTTTTAGATAGACTTGATGATCAATTGTTGAATTTTTCGTTCTACGTAATGATGCAAGGGTGTGTATGATAATGAGGTGGCTTGTTATTGGATCGTTAATCGTCCCATACCTTTTTTTTCTTTTTCTTTTTTCAAATTTGTTGAAGTTTTTATTTCATCTTATTGATATCAATTTTTTCGATTTTGATACGGGAATTCATTATTTTCATATCATCTTTACAAATATAAAAATTGGTTTTAACTCAAAATGTTAAAAAAGATCATATAAAGCTAAACTCAGAACATCAGTTTGACATGCACTTAAAAAGACTAGGATCATTGTGTTACCAAATGATATATGGAGTCCTAGCAACTTCAAATAAGGATTTGTTAAAACATCCATTTAGACTCTCTATACAAACAACCACTCCTCCTACAAGTTTTATGAACCAGAAGTATAAATTCAATTAAACCAAATAGAAATTATCACATCATTCTTATAGTCGAAATGTTTAATGTTTTTTTATGGGCCTATTCGAGTTACGCAACCACTCAATAGAATTATTTATTTATATATTTATTTGGTGGTGAATTGTTGAATCAACATAATTATTCCCTTATTCAAATTATCTTTGAAATTTGTGAATCAACGTTACCAAAAAAAGAAGAAGTGAAGCAATAGGGTTGTTGTTAATGACAATATGGTTGAGTTGGAGGTGGTAGAAAATATTTATATGTACCTTATAACCACGGGCCATAAAAAATCACCGTACGATCTCCAGTCTATTAAAATTCCAACCAAAACATACTACCCAAACGGTCGTTCACATCTAAAAACGCCAACAAAAATCACCTTCGTCACAAAAATTCTAATCTCTCAACATCTAAAAGAAGACATTAATAACAATCTACTCCAACATTACCTCCAGGAACCACCTGAATCACATCAACAATTGAAAAATAAATCTCACTCAAGTTTCATACCATCAAGAAAACGGAGCATGCATAAACAAGGAATAATGACCCTTTACACTAGGAAGAAAGCATGATCAATACGCGAACAGCTACAAGAAACTGTCAAGATCATTCCGCACAACGAGGGTTCGGTGGTAAGGCGAGAAATGATTAATCAATAAAATTTACGGCTCATTCTGGTAAAATTTTGAGAGATGAAGATGTAATTCAAATAACTTATCGAGTATATTTTTAATATTAAATTCAATTTTAATTTTAATAATATTTAATTTGTATAATCTTTAATAAGTAAAATGATTCGTTTCAAATATTGTTCTATAATTACTATATTATATCTTCTTTCTATCGTATCATCAATATAACTTTTTTCTTTTGTCCCGTGCATTACTGCATGGGCTGATAAAATATTATATTACTAATTAAACAAGTTTGTCTGACGTCGATGTCGAGCATGACAAACAACAAATCATCTATTTTTTTTTAAACCTAAACTTTATTAGATCTAATATATATGTATATATATATACGCATTATATATATGTATATATTTAAGTTTAATGATCATGAGTCTACATGATAAAATTCTCAATTTTTTAAAAAGTAAAAATCAAATATGTATCTAAATCTAATTACCATAATTCTATTTTATCTTAACTAAAGCATAAAAAAATTAAAAATATTTTATAACAAAACAAAACTTACAAAAAAAAATCAAAATCTATCAAGCAAAAACGTAATAAAAAACTAAATTTAACACAAATCAATATTAATAAAATTTAGAGATAATTACTCAAAGGGTCACTTTTTCAATGTTTTCTCCCTACAAATTCACCATAAGATTTTTATTACCCATAAGACCACTTTTTAAAAATAAAATAATTTTTATCAAACCTTCCCTCCCCCAATTCAATAAATATACTTTTCAAAACCCTAATTGTTTGATAGACTTATCCCTATGTACCACCTAGCAAAAATAATGACAAGCAGTTACCTCATAATTGTTTTTTTCCGTGGCACTATCTCTCATTGGTTTTTTTTAGACTCAAATCTTTCTCTCTCTCTTTTTTAAAAATACCAAATCTTTTATTCTTTTTTTTTTTTCTCTTTTGTTTTCATGGATCATTATATGATCAATTTCATCCATCAATTTCGTCCCTATATTTTTATGAACACGAAACTTCACCGTGGTTTATAATCTAGCAAATATTTTTGCAATTCCAGTTTTCCCAATTTTAAGATGATTTCAATCTAGTATAATTCCCAAAAGCGAATAGTGACAGCAGCCTTCATCTCCGCACTTACATTCTAAAGACTATACTGATTATTATTTCTTGCTCTGATTTAATGATTGTTAAAATTGCCTTTATGGTGGTGTTAAAGTTGCTTCACAGAGTCTACTATGGTGAGGATATAGCGACCTTCGACGTGGTGGTTGCAGTTCGGATACAGGAAGAACAATATTGTACTTTGATGGTGTATCATAACGACGTACTATGATTATGTATTGATTTTGGTAGGCCAATGAGTTATACGACGTACTGTTTTTCCATTGACGATTACGATGTTGACGAGTTCTATATTGGTGAGAACGAATTGATAATCGTACGTTCTGGATTTGAAAATGAATTTTGTTTTTTGAAAAACCAATATCTTGTGTATTGATAATTGTTTTGTTAGGAGAGTGGATGTAATGTAATTTGAATTTTTAAACTAATTGATAATAAAAATTTGGCGTTATGACCTATTGGTAATTAATGAAATGAAATGTATTTAATCCATAAACCAATTCTTTTTTTTTTATTGTATCAAAGATGTAGATTTACTTCTTTTAAAAAAAAATAATAATAATAATAAAATAATATGTAGATTTATTTTATTTCCTATTGATTTGATTTGATTGAGGACAAATTCGAGATAATCTTAATTAATTTTTTAAAAGTGATTTTTCGTGTAATAAAAACAAGTTGATTGCTTTATAGGTAAATAGTATTGAAAAAAATGATCCTATAAGAAATGCTCTCAAAAATCTATTATCTTTTATATACTTAATTATAATATTATACAAGTCAATTATATATGCAGTTACAGAAAACAGCGAGATGATAATACAGTGACTTTCAAAATTTTAATGGATAATAATATGATAGTTTCAACTTATTTAAATCAAAAGAAAATATTTAAATTCCAAATTTTACATAAATATATATTTTTTACTCATCTATTATCTCATCTTTTTATTATTATATAGGTAATTATATAAAATTTTAATATGACATGACAGTTTTAACAACAAACTAACCAAAATACATGATTGCAAGATAAATTTTAACATAATTAAAATTAAAACATGATCATTATCATAAGGATATGTATTAATACATATGCAATCTCATAAAAAAATCACTTAAAGTCTTAAATAAATTACTATTAGTAAAATATCTTTGATCAATTTATCAAAAATATTTTATGATTTCAATCGGGTTATTTAGTTTGTTCTAAAACGATAAATAAATGCATAATATTTCAATTTTAAATTCAAACGAGTTAATTAATATTATCTATTTCTATTATATTCTTGCATCCCGTGCAGTGCATATATTAGTATTCTAGTTTTTTTTAATGATAATAATTACACTATATTATACGATATATATTAAAATATTGACCCATACGCTACATTATATGAAATAAACAAACATAATAGAGTTAAAATAATGTTTATATTTAAAAAAAACTTACATGTATAGGTATATAGGTTATTACATATTGAACTTGGTAGTTTATTTTTTTATTTTTTTCGATAAATTGATGTGAGTAGTACGATCTAAATGCGTTGTTTATATTAATCTTCAATCTCGTTTATTAGATTAATTAAAAGATAAGGATAGAAAATTCTAGTATAAAACTCAACTTATAAAATAAAATAAAAAGCTCGTCCGTGTGTATTATTGTATGAGAACAAAAAAAATAATGTTGTGCAATAAAGATCATATAATATTATGTTAGGTAAGATTATTTATAATTACTTAATGACGCTTTCATATAAGACTATAACATTTTAAGAAATTTTTATATTTCTATATTTTGTATATATCATGATTATATTTTTTTTATTTGATCAAAATATTTTATGTTAGATTTGAGAAATTAAAATTTATATTTAATTATGGTAATAATGGGATGAGAATATACAATGGACGATGAGAGAAAGAATTAGGATGTTTTTTTTATTTTAATTGATTAAGATATATGTTAGATTATATTTTATTTAATTAATTTTATTTTTTAAACTGATATTTTTATAATAATGCATTGTCACACCATCATTGTCGTTTGTCACGGAGACTCGATAATACGATATATATTAGATATGTTAGATTAGCTTATCACCAATTCTTTAACCAATCCAAAAAAACATAAGTCTTCACAAAAACATATCATTTCATTTATCTTATGGGAGATTTTGTTCCTTTCATAATCAGGAAGTTTATGTTGATCACAACAAATAGATGTGGAGGTGGTGGAGGTTGTTGAAAAAAATCAATCAAGGATGTAATCGATTATTGGTCATTATTAAGAATTTGAATTTAAGTTCATTTTGCATGTATTCGATGATCAATTGGCCAAATTATCATAAAAATAAAGAATAATTAATATCCGATATTATTTGGATAACAAAATGACCATGATATCTATCATGCATGTGATAATCTTGAACCGAAACTCAAATATTAAAGTTAAGATTAAATGGGTGAATTAAGATAATAAATATGTCAAACCTCCAACACATTTGGGATTCATATTTTTTCCCAACGTAGTCTACTTGTCTATAATCAGAGGCTAGATGCCAAAAATATACATGAACCCACAACCATTAAAAAAGCACACTGTGCATTTGAGAAGATACACATTGAAATATTATTATTATTATTGATAAAAGAAAGATGGTTAGAATGCAAAGCATCTTGAATGCAAAGATATGATTGAAAAGAATCAAAAGATCAGGTCATCTAGCGTTAGACAACAGCATCAAAAGGGTATCTTAGCATATACAAGTGAAAGATCTGCAGGTCACGTTCTGTTCAAATCCTCTCTTCTACAACAATGCTACCCTTTCGAATTGCTAATACCTTATAAGGAATACTCTGAGAATAGAGATGTTAGATAGTATGGCAGAAAAATGGTTTGAAAATCACGAAAAAGAAAAAGGCAACCAGTGACACTTGATAAACCCAACGTTGAAACCGTACCACATAAGAACAAGACAAACAGTCAATTTTCTGGGATAATCAATCCATGGATCTTACAGGTTCCAGCAATCACAGGTTGCTAATGGGAGCATTTCACCGAAAAACATATTATTTAGGTCACTAAATTAGATTCGAAAAGACCTTCCGCTGCCTTTTTCATCATTCCTTTGATCTGCAGCCCCAGGAGGAAAAAATCCGCAACTTAATGATCAAGGTTCTCATTTAAAATGAACTTGAAAATTTCTTAGCCTTTGCATATGAATCAAGAGAGATCAAAGAGGTTGAAATTACTAGTAAAAGGGAAGAAAAGATACCTGCTTAGCCGACAGGCCAATGCTTTCCAAATCTTCGAGCTGTAAACAAATGACATGAAAATTTTCGTTTGAGATGAGTCATGGTGAAAATAGCAACCATTAACAGAGGTGAAAAGGAAAAGGAACAGAAAGAGACTTTAGCTCGCTTACATTCTTAAAGGGTTCTGGAGATCGATTCCGCAACTCAACAATATAAGCGGCTCTCTTCTCCCCAATTCCCTGAAAGAAGTAATCAAACATGACGATATTAAATGGAGGAAAATGAGGATATAGACACCTGAAAGGGAGATGTATAAGACTTCACCTTTAGTTGCTTCAACTCCTCCCTGCAAAAAAAGAAAGGAAACATAATCAGTTGTAAACAAAAATATAGATATCTCATTCAGCCGTTAAATAGGTCTGACGGCCACAAATATATGGTCTTGAAAAAAAAAATATGATTGATCAACTTACTTGTTAGCAGTATTCAGAAACTTTAAATGCGATTGTACAAAAGAATTCTGAACAAACAAAAAGAATCAATGTAAGCAAGATGAATATCAATAAAATAGGATTATTGGAAAGTTAATACAAGAGGAACACAAATTATCACTAACCTTCAATCTGGAATTACAAGAGTGGAACTTTTCCTGCGGAGTTGCAAGATCAAGTGATGTATCGATGCTTGGAGTAATAGGTTGTAAACTTTCGTGGGATGATTCATCATGATGAAGTGAAAATTCTTCCTCGCATGTTGTTGGCAACTTGAGTTTAGTAGCCGTGCAAAGCGACTTCAAGGTGTTTGATAGTTTTCGTAACCTTGCACTCAGTGGGGGTGACCCGTCTTCATCAAACGCTAAACTCCTGTTATCTTTATTTAGGCCTGATTTGAATCAGATGAAAAAATAAACAAAAATAAAACAAGTTACAAATAGGAAACATGTTAACTGAAATACAGTTACTGATGTGCTATGAGTTTCATTCCCTTCAAACAAATAATCACCTGCTATAGGTGTATGATAAGTAATAGGAGTCGGTCTGACATGGTCCTCCTTAATTTCTGATATATGATCCTAGAAAGTGAAACCAGTAAAGATAATTAGCAACATCTAAAGTCTAAACCAATCCTTTATGTTAACAAAGAACAACCAAGAAATTAGCTTTTGATATAAATAAACATATTTTTTTTTGCTATCATTAATAGATTAAGAAGAGCACTTTGCTTAATAGTATACCTCTTCAGTTGGACCTGATTGAGAAGGCGGCTCATGAAAAATATCATTGAGAGCTGAATTTTTCTGAAAAATGGACATGAATTAGTTCCTTTTTAGGATAAGACACGATAGGCCAATTTTTCTTTCATTTTTTTTCTCTAAATATAGATACCTCTTCCACTCCCATGATTTGAGAGGTTTGATCCTCTGGAACAATGATAGAAGTTTCCTGAAGTTCATATGTACAATTATTTCATGTTAGAATCTTGTCTGCTTATTCAAAAAGGAAAGCATAAATATTCGACCTTCTTTGATGTAAGAGTTGTAATTTGGGTTAGGGCTCATGAAAGCATCAAGTTTTTTGCATTATCGAGAATGAGACTTGTCTTAAAAGGAAATCCCGAAGGATTTCCATTTGGTCAACATAATAGCCGTAAACCCGGAGGACCATTTAAATCAGCTTTCGCTGACGGGGTCACGAGAATGAGACTTGTCGACCTTTCTGTTAACAAAGAGCAACCAAGAAACTAGCTTTTGATATAAATAAACTTTTTTTTTTGCTATCATTAATAGATAAGAAGAGCACTTTGCTTAATAGTATACCTCTTCAGTTGGACCTGATTGAGAAGGCTCCTCCTGAAAAATACCATCCAGAGCTGAATTTCTCTGAAAAGTGGACATGAATTAGTTCCTTTTTAGGATAAGACATGATAAGCCAATTTTTGTTTCATTTTTTTCTCGAAATATAGATACCTCTTCCACTCGCATGATTTGAGAGGTTTGATCCTCTAGAACAATGATAGAAGTTTCCTGAAGTTCATACATACATTTATTTCATGTTAGAATCTTGTCTGCTTATTCAAAAAGGAAACCATAAATATTCGACCTTCTTTGATGTAAGAGTTGTAATTTTGGTTAGGGCTCATGAAAGCATCATGTTTTTTGCATTATCGAGAATGAGACTTGTTGATAAGCACCTGTTCCGAGGTTTCCAATTGGTTTTCATCCTGAAACAATACCTGCTGTGAGGTTTCCAAGTGGTTTTCAACTTGAAATAATCCCCTGCAACTCAAGGCAAGAGATATGAAGAAAAAATAATTAGCTTATGTAATCATATTCTTGGCTACTACCAATAATTCCTGAAATCCTCATGTACATACCTTCTGGTTGGTTCTATTATGACACTTTTGGTTTCCGCTTTTGAAATATGTGATAGAGGCCGAGCCTGTTTCTTGAATGACACAGATGAAATCGCTGACTTCATAGATTTTATGGACGACATGAAAGTAGGCCTAGTCATGCCTTTTACTTTCTTGGCAAGATCTGTGTTAGTTGGGTTGCTAGCTTGACAAGATCGGGAAGCTAAGCTTAATGCTTTGATGGCATCCTCACAAAAGCATTGGTTCTGCATAAGAAAATTGGATTCAAACCACAGAAACTAATCCCTACAGAATGCGATGGAAGAAATGACAGATGCTATTGAAAAGAGACCCTCACCATGCAAGTAATCATCAGAATATGGCTCCTGCAACCAAGGGAGTCTTGCAACAAACGAGTCAGCTTACTTTCACGATAAGGAACATAAATCCAGCTTGCGTTCAGTGCATGGACCACATTCTGGATAGCATATAAAGATTTGTTGTTCCTAGTAATCTCAAAGAGGCCGGACCCATTGCTATCCTTTTTCCTGGGATTCTCATAGCCTGGCAAATTTAGATCTCTTCGATAATCCTACATCAAAGTACATACTAGAAAAAAACAAGATAAATGGGCAAAGATACTACCTGCTAAGTCAACAAAATTCATCTTGCCTGAAACCAAACCACCTCGTACTTCATCAAGAGATGGGAATACATGGACAATCAAGCCTCTATGACTGCGACGATTTGGTTTATTGGCTATCTTTTGTAATGGTCTACGAGCATTCACACCACTAAGATACAAGTTCATAAACTCCTCCACTGACTTCACATTGACCTAGACAATCACGAGCACAAATAGACACATATTAACTGAAAAGAAGAAGAAGAAGGAAATCAATATGGAAGATCGTTGAATATCTCATTTACCTCGCTAAGTCCTTTAATCCTAATTTTTCCATGAGCATCCTCAAACACAGACACATCGGGCCTCTTAGGGTCCAGCAAGTCAACAACATGCTCGAGATGAACCTCAAACAAAGATATCGAGACCGACCTCCCCACGTCTTCCGCTCGGTTCAAAATCTCATTCACCGCTTTTTCTGCCAATCCAGGCTCCTCCTCAGTTCCCTAAACATTCAACATCACCACAAAATATCCAATCAACTACAAACAAGGCGTCTATGTTGCGAATCACCTAATTAAAAGACTTAGAATACCCTAAAAATTCGAGCATCGAGACAAAATGGAAACCTGAATGGTGAAAGTCTTGCCACTGCCTTTTGCTCCATAAGCAAACACCGTCACGTTCCTCCCCTCAAACACCTTCCCAATCAAAGGCCGAATCTCCTTCTCGAAAACAGCCCCGTTTCCGCCTCCGTCTTCCCCACCATAGCACCCATCCACTTCACAACTCTGCTGCTTCCCACTAAACCCCAAAATCAACCTCAACATCAAAAAACAAAAATTCCACCAAATCAACCCACAAAAACAGAAAACTGAAATTACCCATTTGCTAGATCCTTGAACTCAACTTTCACTCTCCCAGATGAGCCCTCTTCCGGTCTGTGAACCGAAACCCACGAATTCGGACCCCGTTTCGCATCTGGCTTAGTCAAATCCCTAATTTTTGCGACGACGCGGATCCTTTGGAGTGCAATTGAGGTCATTTTGGGGATTTGGAGTTCGATTCGAAGTGGGAAAAGAGTGAATTTGGGGAATTTTGAGGGAGTTGGGTGAATTTGGATGAGGGTTTTGGTTCGGGTGTGTTGTGATTTGGGTATGTATGTAGCCGTTGGAGGGGAGAGAAAAAATAGAGAATTTGAAATTTTGGGGAGTTTGTGGTGAGAGAGAGAGAGAGATAGAGAGGCGCTCCTCGTTGTCCAAAAAAGCTTGCGATGGAAGGCTCGCTCTCGGTCAAAAGGGCAATTTCGTCATTCGGAGAACATCAACGTACATTTTGTCCTGGTACCATAATTGATCTAATCCAAGAACAAATAGTTTGAATTCATGATAAATAGTATTCCGTCTAAAAAAATTGTAATAGTTTGACTTTCATATATATCGATTAAAATTTTGATTTATGTTACGGGATGATAAAATAATATTTTTCGTAAAATTATCGTGATATATTAATGATAGTTTAAGTTATGTATTTCAATTTCATAACAGTGATTTAATTTCCTTACGTTATTAAGATGAATAACTAACCTCTCAAAGCGCTTGTTGAATGATAGAAAAAAAAATGAAATGTTATAGTATTTATTATGCAATGAAAAAATGAGGTGTCGGATCCGCGTCCCTGACCAAACGACGAAGTTTTCTCAGTGCTATTTCTCTACGGTGTCTATCGCTCGATGTGAGTGAACATGAGCTGACTGTCATCAGTGTCGGTGTTCTCGCGGAGTCGAGCTCTCTCCTCGTACGTCTTCAATCTCCCTATGGCCTCCTAGAACGACATCGTCTCAATGTCAAAAAATTATTCAATCCCGACAACAATTGGGAAGTATCTATCAGGCATACAGTCGAGTAGTTTCTTGACAAGTGCGGCATCGTTAAGATCTGTATCAAGGCTGAAAAAACTGTTGTACAGGCTCACTGAGTTTTCCGACGAAATCATCAATCGACTCATGTTCCTTTATTCGCAGAACATCAAATTCACTCTTCAATGTCTGCAAACATGCCTTCTTTACACGATCAACACCCAAATTTATTCTTCTTTGCAATCTGAAGTAGAACATCTTCGGGGATACACTGGAGGATGTGCGCACGCGTCTTCTTGTCCTTTCTTGGATCAATCTCCTCTTCCTTCGTTGGTTTGATCGTCTCTCAAACTTCATGGATATTTAGGATTGCCTCTATCTTTATTGCCCAAATCGTATAGTTGGAAGAGGTTAGCATCGGGTAATGGAACGACACTTCACCGCTCTCCTTCGACGTCTGCTGATGAACAATAGACATTGTTCGGATTTGGTTTTTTTTTTAAACTTTTGTTTTTTGTTTTTCTCTTTTGTCCTTTTCACACGACTCTCTCTTTTTTCCTTGTTTTTCTTCACCACTAACTACTTCAACCTTATCACCTCCTAGATACTTCGGGGGAGAACAGTGAAGCTCCGACGAGGTCGGGGTGGTCGTGACCGCTATCGAGGATGGTCGGATCCACTCTTCGCAAAGTCAGCAAAGACAGACGACGGCACGAACTGCTTCCCTGCGCTGGTTTTTCTCGGAAACTGCCTCTCACCGGCTCTGCAGACACCACCGCGGCTCTAATATCAAATTTTTCTATTTTTCTTCTTTTATTGATTTGTCACATCTCTACAACACTACAATCTATGCTATTTAAAGATAGAAGGAAGCATGCCTAACAAACAGTGCGGGTGTGGTGGTGAAACAGTGCAGGCGTGATAATTGTGGAAAATGAACAGTGCGGGTGTGCCTTTGATTTGATCAGGATTTTCAGCTCACATCTTCAACATTGTTTTCAACATAAACTTTCCATTGTTAGCTCTCACTCTCATCGATTCCGGCTCTCACTCTCAACTTGCATTGAAGATTCATCTCATTAGAATGCAATCATCCAGTTCAAGTTTCGTTAGTGGCGTCCGACTTTGTTAGAGATGTGGTGCACAAACCCGAATCAGAATATCAAGATCGCAAAATAATCCAGATTGATTATACTTCAGTTGTCTCAATTGCACTTGGGATGGATGGTTTGATGTCACAAACCATGCCAATGAGAACATTAGAGAATAGTAGAAGATACTAGTCATGACAATATGTTTGTGTATATGCTGGCTTTAATTGTTCTACTTGTTGGTTTGTCGATATGGATTTTGATCCATATAACTTGAATGTTGCAACATGTTTTTATGCTAAATGATTGAGCTATAACATTGATTTAAAAGAGAACATCTTTGTTTGTTGGGATACCGTTGTTTGATGATGTAGACTAATATCCCTTAAAATCGATTTTTTTTGGGGGCTTTTATAGTCAAAGAACTTATGGAGCACCAAAAAAAAAAAAAAAAAGAGGAAAGTATCTTTCATATGGCTTTGCCCAGTGCTCTCGAAGAATGAACATTCTTGTCAATCAGCTCTTCTTATCAAATCCATACTTTCCGGACAATGAAACCCAACCGGCTTCAAACTCGTCAATGGAACTACTTTTCACCCACTTATAATAGCTCTCTTGAAAAGTACTAAACTTAGCTCGTAACGGAGCAAGATGCTCAGTAGCATGTTTCATAATGTGCCAAGCATAATAACGATGCCAAGTATTCGGAAAAAAACTCTTGAAATAGCTTTTCCCATGGCCAAATCTTGATCGATAAAGATTGTCTTCGGTTTACGACCATACATACACGTTGTGAACTGATCGAATAGTCAAATAAACATAGCTTCAGTTTCATCCGTCAATAAATCTCCTCCAAACAACACTTGAAATAGCTTTTCCCATGGCCAAATCTTGATCGATAAAGATTGTCTTCGGTTTACGAAACCATACATACACGTTGTGAACTGATTGAATAGTCAAATAAACATAGCTTCAGTTTCATCCGTCAATAAATCTCCTCCAAACAACACAGATTGCCAATGATGATTTACTCCCATGAATGATGCAAATGATATTTTAAATCTATTATCACATCGAACACAACCACAGCATCAAATTACATATATGTAGATCACGATCTACCATCTGCCCAAAATACATTTCTGAGGGTCCCATCTTCGCCCCAATCCAAAGCAAAAAAATGGTCATCATCTTGTAATGCTTATAATACCTTCTGATGAAAGTACTTTATTACAGCATAACACTCCTTGCCTATGTTACTTCTTCGTTGGTGTCGCAGAATTGAGTACACTGTTTTGATAATATCAATTTCTCAGATCGACAGTTATTGCATTCACTGCCTTTGCCATTTACGACGGCCCCATCCTTATTATGAAGAGCCAAAATAAGACTCTTACAAGAATCTGAGCAACCGATCTGTGCTTTAGAATTGGAGTAGATATTAAAGAATGATTGTTCTCGTCATTGAACTTGTGCACAACCCATTTCCCGTCTTTCTCCCTTGTGATTTTGTGAATCGCCTCATATCCTGTCCTCGTTTCTCTATGACGTTTTTTATACGTCCCATCAACTTTCTTGTAGCCTTGCTTGTTACAAACAATGCATCTCCTAGATATCTCGTTTGTAAACCTCATTCTGTAATGATTGTGAATACGAGTACCGAACCCTTTCAATAACGCATACCTATTGTAAAACGTATATGTGGCTTCATAGCATTCAAAAACTCTTCCAATAATCTTTTCACCTTCAAACTCTTCATACCGAATCTGTATTTGTGATTGTATCATCAACTGCAACAATAGGATGCACCCCAATTCATCAAGATTTTCAATACCAAGAATTCCTTCCTCGCGCTGGATATCAAAGTCCATACTCTCATCCTAAACAACAAGTGAAAAAACAATCAATGAACAAGTAAAGAAATTGGAAAGCTTTGAAATTGAAAATCGTTCACCATGAAATCGAGCACTTACATCTGCTATGTGACAGTTAATTATGTATAAAATCATCTCCTGTGTTCTTCAGATAAGACTGAAACTAAAATGATGAGAAATTATCAACGATTTGATCCATTTAAAGAATGGGGTTTCATTCGATTGAGCATGGGATAATTGAGCATCTAGAACTTCTTGTTAGAACATGGGAATGAGTGAACGACGATTCATTTAATGTAAAAGATTAAAGAAATAACATAAAATAGATTTAATCTTATCTTGAGTTTAATCTTATTCGTTCATTCATGGAAACAAATAGTAACAGTTACATCTATAAACTTGACACACCAGATTAAATATGTCATACAACATATTTGATTTCTCCAAATTCAAAACTCACGTAATCTCTTCTAAAAAAAGAGAAAAAGGAAAAACTCGCTTAATCTTTGATTTAAAAAAAAAAAAACTCTATCTTCCATAAAGAAATCACCGACAAAATTGCGTCGGAAACTCCGTCGACACTCATGGACCGGAGCCAATGAGATATTGGGCGGCGCAAAAGAAATTTCCCTGATTCCATTTCCTAGGGTTCGTCATTCGTTCCCTCATAATCACCCATCTTCTCAATCGGATATTTTAGAGATCAAGTTTCTATTCATCTGTTTCAATTTTCAAGTTTCAATTTTTATTCATCTGTTTGTGCCGCCCAATTCTTGTTTGGTAATGATTTGGAAAAAATAAAATAAAATACTAGTACCATTTTCGGGTGATATATGATCAGGGATTGGTGCTTGCCCGTTGAATAATGGCTGATGACCAAAAATAGATGCGCTTGAAAACAATATGAGTGATTTATCGATTTGGCTTTTTTCTGACTCGGGTTTCGATTCTTGATGGATGTTCGATCTGAGTAGGACTTTTAAGGCCCAGATGACGATGCTCATGATCATGATGATTTATAATTGGCAATGCTCATGGATGCTCATGAAGTTAAACATTGGCAATGCATCCCTTGTAGGGATTTATAATTGAGTGAGTATATGAGCGAGTGTTTAGTAATGCTCTCGTCTTGGTTACTTATGGTCGTGTTTGAATCTTTACATTTCTCATCGATATGGATTTTACTGGACGTGTGTCTTCATTTAATAAGAGTGGTCGGTCGGTCTTGGTGCTCATCTCCGTTGGTAATGAAAGTTTTTACCTATGAGCATTCGAGGTCTTTCGTTTCTTGTCGGATGGAAGGACAGCAACATTATGCGTAGTGCATTTTTCATCCATTGTGACTGAACAAATTCTTCTCGTGTCAAATTTGATATTTCTTTTGGCAACCGTAATTTATGAAAGTTATTGATGCTTTCAGCTTCAGGGTATTGCTGGGATGGATGAGAGGTTAGGGGACCGTAGTACAAAGAAGCTAATGTCGCCATGCGATGTGGAGGCATTGAAGAAATGCTTGGAGGAAAATAAAGGGGATTATGTCAAGTGCCAAGCACAGATTGAAGCTTTCAAGACCTCTTGTTCTTTGAAGAAACCAAATTCTTCTGTGAAAGCACTGACAAGTATGCAATACTTTATCTCCATTGAATCCATGTTATACAGTTTAGTTCATTGTCTTTTGCAAGGTTCTAAATAGCGAATAGCGGATCGCGGATTGCACACCGCGGACCATATCGGATTGCAGATAGCTGTTGATATAGTGGGGATATTCACGAATTTTTTATTTTCATAAATATTGAGTGTACACATTTATCCACTACGAAAAAAGAGAGTAGATTAAGCTATTTGAAAAAAATAGTGTGTGTAAACTTAAAAATTATAATGTAACTTGAGCATGACTTTCTCAAAGTTCAACTAACAAATTCATAACAAGCTTCCGAATCTAGTCGGAGAGAGAAAAGATGCAAAAAAAATTACAATTTGCAACTCTTCTTCTGAATTTATTAGAAGTTTGTAAGGAAGAAGACTCTAATTCTTAATCTTTTTTAAATACAATGATATATGGAGTAAGCATCGCGATCCAAATACTTGCAAAATTTTTAAAGCTTTAGATACACTATTGAAATAAAGCATATAGAAACGAAGGCTGATATAAATAAAATCATTGGACAATTAAATAAGAAAAAGAAAAAAAAGCATCTTTGAAAGAGCATAGAATTGAATGTTAATATAAAAACAATGAAATTGTGAAACATAATACTTCAAGTGAACATTAAAATGAAGCATATTATGATTTACTAAATAAAAAAGATGGAGTAATAAATTAATCCATTGAAATAAATTTTGGTATTTTAGAAGACAAAATTAAGATTGTGACAACAATATTACCATTTGTTTTCATTTTTCATTTAAGAAAAACGAAAACAGGGATAGTTATATTGGATTGCGGCTTTCTATAGCAGATCAAACCTGAAATAGCGGGGATTTTGACCCCTTTTTTTCATTGCGGAAATTTTGTCCATAGCATAGCAGGAAGGGATCAAAAAAGGTTAGAGCGGCCACTAAGGCCGCTATGTAGAACAATGGTCTTTTGATCTCTGATGTGGTTGCAATTGCTAAACTTGATTGACAATTGTACATGACTGATGCTATTCGATCAGCACACAAAGATTCTTCACTTTTGTTCCATGTCATCGCATGATTTACGGGGCAGGAAACCTTTAGAATTCTCGACATAAAGCTCGGTGAATCAGACATGGACAATTGTTGCCTTTGTTTCTTTTTCGTTGAATATCATTTCCTTTCAAAGAATGCATGAGGAAACATAGTTCACCTGGGCGAACAATGTTATTCATTTTACAGTTTGCAGTAAGTTCATCAAAGCTGCCAATTGTATGCTTTTGTGTTGTGATGCATCCAGCTTCATTTTTATCGGTGTTTGCAGGTTGAGCAGGTTGAGCTTGTCGCAGTGATCATCTTTGCTGTTATTAGAAGCCATTTCCAGATCAAGTTCCTTAGAGAGACCAGTCCACTGCGAGCATTTCAGACTTCACATTTGTGATTGAACTTCAGCCTCTTTGTTTTTCCTTTTAAGGGATGCCTTTTTCCGAATCACTGTAGTCAATTGATACTGTTGCATCTCTTATCCGAATGAATTGTACAATGTTTATAGATGTCAAAGTATGTTCGCTGTCAATAGCTATAAGTCTGTGAGTTTGGGATTGTGAAACTGGTCCTACTTATCGCTGGAATGTAGAGTTCTTCCATTGGTTTCTTGTATGGTTTATATGAAAATGCTTGGTTTGTATACTAGGCCATATATCTGTGGTTATATTTGCTATACACACGAAGATGAACAAAGTCGCTTTCATTTCTTTTATAGAAAATTTGCAGGTCATCAGCATATACCATCTTGCTTCACATATATTGCCAGCACGACATTGGCACATTATACATTCATAACTCAACGATCTTACAACTCATGAACTTCAGTGGCACTACGTGACATCAGCTGATGTCCTATCTGTTATTCTCACAGGAGAACATGAAATGAATCCGACCTTCTACCTACCGACCGGGATGTGCCCAGATGAATATGGTAACAATAACAAGTAGGAAATCCTTGATCACAGAAGCCTTCACTGCTCACCAAAGCATGAGGTATCAGCAAACCTTGCAACTTTTCCTACAGGTGCCATAATAATCAGGAGATCCAACCATGAAAACTGGATTCCTCTGGCATTCCCCAATGGCAGCCCACTGCGGGCAACTATCATCTTCGTCAGTGCAGTCACCATCGACAGACACTGACTGATGTTCTTGTCCACGAACAGAACGTATATAGAAGAACTTAGTGGCACACCACATCTCTCCTTCAAAAACAGGACGTCGTACATGGGAGCTGCTCTTGTCCATGGTTGCATTTGGGTGGACACGGAATAACAGGACAGCATTTCCTTTAACAGGTCTGAGTAAATCAATATCAGGTTTGGAGCGTGCGCTGCTCTTTCCCAACTGCAGAATTTAGACAGTACATAATGACAAATGAGTATTACAATTTATTTGATTTTTTACCATCCTGCTAATAGATGCTGCTTCTCACCTCCGAAATGGGGAAGAAGATCTCGCCACCTTGAGTTACATTTGACAGATACAAGATAACAGATGCCATCAATGGCTGATCATTTCCCAATTCGGAGTTATTCCCAAGATATTCATATTTCTGTTCTGGTTGTTCATGACTGTAATGTAGAATTTGCATCGGCCATCCATTCCCTATGAAGAAAGGATATGCAATGCAGAAAACCAAGTTTAGTTAGAAAATATGAATGCCGGAACTCGGTGGAAGTATTGGAGAAAGGACTTGGCGAAATACCTTTAGGAAGAAGAGTCCATGCTGAAATCTTATCTTCTATTCTCGAAATAACTGCATCCTAGGAATAAACGGAAATCCAATTGAAGTGCATGGCAAAAGCTATGATCAAGATCAAATTGTTTTTCGATAACAAGGTCATAGTCAAGTCATGAGTGATAGCATTGGTAAGCCTAGAGAATACCTAAAATTTGCTTCATGGTATTCTAGTCTCTCGTCTTCAGATCAAGCTATTTTTCCATTTCGGTATCAAGATGAAGGTTGTTAAAATAGGAAGAGGCCCGAGCCATCAGCCCAGCCCGAAGCCAATTCAAGACCCAATCCGAAAGCCCAGTCCGAGGTTATATAAAGAGCTAGGGTTGATGTCTTCTTTATATCGAGTAACCTAGAAATGTAAACCTAGTTCCATCTTGTAAAAGGCGACGGCCGTCGTAACCATGATGGTTACTTAGGGTTTCTAAATTGTAACATGGTATCAGAGTAACCCTGCGATCACGTGCTGGATTCGAGATCCCGAGTCAGCCATCTAGCGGGGGAAGGTTCTGGGGCTTGTGTATCGTGCTTGAAGTCGCAACGAGGACGTTGCGTTCTTGAAGTGAGGGTGTATGAAAGGACCCGCTCAAATGATTTGATAATACTACCTAGACCAACAAGATGCACCTTTCTTTTCGGTACCCCATCACTTTAGAACTCCACAGTTAAACGTGCTTAACGTAGAGTAATGATGGGATAGGTGACCTCCCGAGAAGTTTCTCAGGGTGTGTGCAAGTGAGGACAAAACACACTGAAAGGACTAGTATTGGTTTGTGAGGTCAGTCCTGAGCCTGGAAAGTTCTGACCCGGTAGCAAGGATTGGCCGGGGCATTACAAAGTGGTATCAGAGCCCTCCAGCTGCCATGGCTGTCCTCTCCGTGTTGCCGCAGCTATCAGATCCCCGGTTCGTGACCCGACAACTGTGCCCATTGGTCGCCTCACTCTTTCGGGAGTTCTAAGAAGCATACCTGCCTGCCTGAACCTGCAGCTGAAAGCTTGGTTGGTTGAAAGCTTGGTTGAAGTTTGGGAAATTGTTGAATAGATCAGCTCTGCCTCATCCTCGTTACAGCTAAGCTTCAAAGTTCTCTAGCGAGCACGACTGATTCTTTGAGATTGATTTTTTGATCCAACAAAGAAGCAGCAGTCCAGCACTTGGTTGAGGTTTGGGAAATTGCTTGCTCAACAAATTGCTACTTTCCTGCCTGCTTCTTTTGAACCTTTGCAAGCCTCTCTCCTCTCTGTAGGATTGTAACTTTGGTTATGCTGGCTGTGCTTTATTGAGAAAGGCAGCATCTGTTGCATTAGAAGAGGAGAAGAGGTTCACTCTCGCGGTCATTTGTTTATTTTGCCATCAGTTGTCTTGTAGAGTTGTAGAAGTGCAAGATCCACCACTGTTTGGGAGGGTTTGGCTCAGTTCTTCTTGCTCCACCACTGTAGAGTTGTTTGGGTCTAACCGTACCCAGATCGTCATATCAGCTGAGAGATGAATTCGCCATTGGTAGCTGGAATGGTGGTTATTGGTTGATGATTTGTTGACTGATCTGTATTTTGAGGCTGTGGGTGAAGAGGGGGATTGATTTGGGGATTGCCCTTTTGTGAACTGAGCTGCGTGTGCTGTTATGCACTGTTATTGAACTGTTGCAGTTGTTTTTCAATTAAGATCTGTAGATGAAACCTTCTGTTCCCGGATAGAAGGATTACCTATTTCAATAACAAGTATGTTCTGGGTTGACTCTTGTTGCTGGAATTGGCGGGTTGTTGTTTGGTTATGATACAGTGGTTCATGGCTGGTTGACTGTTGTTACTGCTCACTTGTTTGATCTTTGATTCATGGTGGTTTGCCATTTTCTGTCATGATTAAAGTCGACGATCGGGTCTGATTTCGGTACATCATTCTGTTCTGTTTCAGCAGCAGATCCCGCCGTCGGCTCTGTCATTCTGCGCCACTCCACCAGCTTGATGTCAAGAATGCCATCTTTAGACCTTCGTTATTTAGGAGGAGGTCTCCAAACTTTGTCACCTGAAGAGATTAATTGAGACAAGCAATCTCCTGTTGTTCAGGAGGCATTTTTGAGGAGGACATACATATGTCTCTCTCACCTGAAGATATTTTGAGACCTTTGTATGGTCTCAAGCAATCTCCTGTTGTTTAGGAGGAGGCTAACACCTGAAGAGAACTTGAGACCTTTGTATGGAGTCTCAAGCAATCTCCTGTTGTTCAGGAGGATGCCTCCAAAGTTTGTCACCTGAAGAGATTGCTTGAGCAATATCCTGTTATTTAGGAGGCATTCTTGAGTAGGAGGTACATATGTCTCTGTTACCTGAAAAGATCTTGAGATTTTTGTACGGTCTCAAGCAATCTTCTGTTGTTCAGGAGGAGACCTCCAAAAGCCGATTCACGTTCGGAAAAATTTTCAGCTCTTATAACCACATCAAGCATTCTTGACAGAGCGGGGAAGGAGGCTGCGGCTGCGACATCCTAACCAAGCCATTCCGATATGATATCTAGCAAGTTGAGCATGTTTGATGTTTATGCTTCAACTTGAGGAGGAGTGTTAAAATAGGAAGAGGCCCGAGCCATCAGCCCAGCCCGAAGCCAATTCAAGGCCCAATCCGAAAGCCCAGTCCGAGGTCATATAAAGAGTTAGGGTTGATGTCTTCTTTATATCGAGTAACCTAGAAATGTAAACCTAGTTCCATCTTGTAAAAGGCGGCAGCCGTCGTAGCCATGACGGCTACTTAGGGTTTCTAAATTGTAACAAAGGTCATGAATTACGAGTTACTGACTTACAGCCACATCAAACTGAAGTTCAAATTTTTTAGACATTCTTCCATTCCCCACCAGAGAATTCATATTTTCATCTTTGCTCCTGGCCTACAATGAAAACAGTAACTTAAGCACCAGTTAAGAGTAAAGCATCCATACCACATGAGATTCATGAAAAAGAGGTTTACCAAGGTGATAAGATGGTCGGACTCCTGGTCTGAAATGAAGCCTTTGTAAACGAAAAGCCTGTATCCAAGAAACGAACTATTGACAAACTCAGTTATTGTTGGGTGAAACAACCTTCAGTACTGAGGATGCAAGTCCTATTCTCAGTAATTTAGTAAAGGTAAGGTTCTTCATCCAAGTACCTGACCTTGGATGCCAAGAAAGCTGGACAACCTGTGACGGGTCAACACAATCAAATCGAGCAGAGTATGGGATAGATCCATGGTCTTCTTTCTTACTTCTCAGTTCCTTTTGGCTACTGCAAAGAAAAACAAGCACTGTGATATCCCAAAGTGGTTCAGTATTTATAGTCTTCTGGAAGACGAGCAAAGCTCAAAGTTTGAAGAGCACAACCCTTCTTTTTTTTTTTTAAAGCTTGAATGAGCATGCTAAAATGCCGTTGATGTAGGACGAGTAGATTTGAGATAGGGAGAAGAGAAGAGGAAGAAGTAGAAGAGGGATTTGGGAGAGACATTGAAATTCAACTTCAATTCATACTATACTTCCTTCCCAAATACAATACAAAGGAGGAGATTTCACAGAGTTTTGAATCCTACACCAAGCGAAAACAAAAACAAACAAAACAAGCAAAATACATAAAAAAGGAAGCATGCTTCAACTAAAGTCATGCATGAATCTAGACAGTCCTCCCATTACCCGTCTTCTCCTACTAATCAACTCTCCCTGTCCTCAGGACAGGCTCCCAGCGACACGATAGTCTAACCAGAACACATTGTTCATAATCACAAAGTCCTAATGGCAATCTAAAGTTCCTAAACCAAATCACTTGAATAACTCATATATAGTCCTTATCATCGGCAAATAGTCACGTGACAGCCCAATTATTAACTTCTCGGATTCCAACTCAAACTCAATCGACAATGAGCAGAATAACCGAGAAACTTATATCTAGATGTTGCAAGCTGTCAAATCTCGATGTGAGTTGTAAATTTCTCAACACCGACCACATAGTTAGTAACCAAAACTCAGAAACAACAGAACTATTGGGTCACATGATATCAAATAGATAACTAAGTTCACCCAGATAATCAATTGACCACCCATGGATTAATATCTTCATCAATCGCACGAAAGAATCCAAACAAAACCCATGAACGATTCACCAAAAACAATGACCTACCCAGTTCACTTTTCCCCCCTCAAAACATCTACCTATTGGCAAAAACTCAACCGAAAAAGAAAAGTGCACAATTGGGCACTGTTAGAAAGCTGCATGGCACAAAAGGGTACCATTAGATGAAACCCAGATGGAATAAGCGAGAATCAAAATCCTACAAAATTTAAATTGCTCAAAATTATGGGTAATCGGTGAGGATGATGCTCACATTTCAGCGTGGTTGAATGCTGCGAATCCGTGGAGGAGGAGAGTGATCACAAGAAGGGAAGTACCCATCATTTGCAGACTGTGAGCAGCTAGACACTGAAACCATGATTGAAATTGAGAAAGCATAAACAGATTCAGATTCAGATCTGTAGTGCTGTGGTTACATTGGAAATCTTTTAATTAATTAAATACAGAATTTGTAGGAAAAAGTTCGGGTCCATAGCTCAGTGGTACGGTATTTGATATCAAATCAAGGGGTCACCGATTCGAACTCAGGGGTAGTTGGGGCACTTCGCATTGTAATTTTTAAAATATTCAATAATATTGAATGTGGTGGGCCTGGGCCTGACGTGGGTTCTGGTGCATGCACTTGGATTCTTCATTCAAGGAAAAGCTATTTTACGCGGAAAGTGCACTTGGAGGAATGAGTATGATAGAGGATCCACGGTATCGACTTGTATGGAAAGACGATGAGAAGGAGATAGAGTTCGAGTATATGGAGCCTAACCAACTTAAAAAAATATATATATATATACAAAAATTATCCGGAATATAAATAGAGTATATGGAAGAGAAGAATAGAGATTAAAAATTATCTGGATTATAAATAAAATATATGAAAGAGAAAATAATGATATAATATTTAAAAAGTATGCTATATTGTGTAAAGAAACTCTAAAATAAGAAATAATGAATAGTATATTTTTAAACATAAAATAATATTGCAACAAACATATTTTATTTTTTTATAGATGTAATGGATTGTAAAATTATTTAAAACAGATACATCAAAATTGAGAATTATAAAAATGAAAAATAGAGTATATGGAAACGAAGAATTGTGATATGATATTGAAAAAGTATGTTAGAGTGTGTACAAAAACTCTAAAATGAGAAATAATAAATAGTATATCTATAAATATAAAATAGTATTACATCAAGCATATTGTATTTTTTATAGATATAATGAGATGCAAATGGGATGCATTGAATAGTAAAAAAATTAAGAGAAAATTTTAGTATATCTAACGTGAATACCCTAACACGCCAGCTATATCTAGTAATTTCATACACACAGATAAAGATATCTTCTCCATTTCAATTTAATCAAAATATTTTGATCCGTTATGAGAATTTATATCTGTTGAATTTAATAAGTAACGATTTTTTTTTTGTCATTGTAAGTGTGTGAGAGGAGTAAGAAAGAAAGATGAAGAAAAAATGATGGAATGGCTTGATACAATATAAAGTAAAGATGTTTTGATAGTTTTATACTCTCTCCTTCCCATGATATAAGAAATGGTTTGACCCGATATGTGAATTTATGTGTATGTCAAGTTTTTATATAATTTGATGAAGAAATAATATTTTTTTAATGATAGTGGGATTCGTTGTAGTAATTGTGAGAAGAGATAATGAGTATATTGTAATCGATAGTTATTATTTTGATATTTTTTATCAGATTTTTTTGTTAAATTTATTAAATATGATATATTATATATATTTTGGATAGTCAAACAGACTAGTATTGTCTGTATTATGGGATATGAGGGTAAGTACTATCTCCATCTCATAACATGCAACATTCGTTACATAGACAATAAAGTTGATCGCGTTACGAATGATTTACAAGATGACTAAACAGTTTGAAACATTAAAGATGATTTAAGTTATATATTATAAATCAGAGCCAAAATAAATTTCACAGTTTCAATTAGTAATAAAAATAATACATCAAAATAAGTTATAAATAATACAGTTAGTGTACACTGTTGTATGTTTTATGGAACGAAAATAGTATGAAAAAAAATTTCATTAATTATGAAACGTTCTAAAAAAAAAATGTAAATTACCTACAAAATTGTTTTTCTTTCTTATTTATCAATTGGTGATACACATTTGAATTAATTATCATTTGATCACTTTTTTTTGAAAAAAATAGACCAATGCCCGATTATGTCCTTTGAGAATATTCAGTTTCCTTCTAAAAGCCCACCTTTGTTATTTTAACTAATTGATTTCCTTCTCTTTTGAAAATTCAAATGATATATTTGGGAATTCTTCTGGATAGAAAAGTGCTTCAATTATTTTCATTCTCTCTTATCCATCAATCTCGTTAATTTTTTCCTCATCATCATCGTCAGAACCACTACCCCACTACCATAACCACCATCTTCACATCTATGAACACCATCATCACCCCAAAAAATATCAAGATAGCGATGATGATTGATGGCCGGCCAATTATTACCAGATTCGCAGGCGACAATATCGCCTTCGACAAAGCCTCTAACAAACGGTTCATCCTCCCCGATATTGATGGTGATGTTGAGAAACAGAGACCAGATATGTTTGACATGATAGATGCAGATATGAGCCGTGGGATTGATAGAGAAGAGTTCAGGCAAATAATGATAAGAGTTTATTATGGTGTTTTCATGAGGGATAGGAGACACGCTGATGGAGTCTGTTTCGCGTATTTATCGAGATGAAGATATACGATCAAATATCATTTAAAAAAAATTATCATAACATAAAAATTATAATTTAAATTATATATTATAAATTGAGGTCAATGATGTAAAACGATCCTATTTAAAATATATATTAACAACATAAAAAATAAAATATTAATTATTTAAAAAAAAAACACACAAAAAAATTCGATTCAAAATATCCCGTTAATAAAGTCGTGGGAGGGAGCGAGTATCATCGTCCCACTATCCAATCAAACATCAGAGAATACATCTCACCGCACTTTTCCATATCACATTCACAAACTGCAACTTCAATCATTGAGCAACTCGAAGGTTTTGTTTCAAAAGTCTTTCCCCATCATGTTTGTCGACTGAAGAAAGCCTTACGTCAGATTCCGTGTGCTTGATAGGGTAAGTTTCAAAAGGCTTGAAACAGGCTCCGTGTGCTTGATAGGGTAAGATTTCTCAAAATCTTACATTGCGTGGATTTGAAGTCTCAAATTCAGATTCTAGCATGTTCGTCAAGTTAGAATCTGGTTTCCGCTTTGTGGTGTTGTTATATGTGGACAACATAAGTATCACTTGAGATGACGAAGCTTGAATTTCTAACTTTTGCGCTGCTTTGTTGATCTCCATTATTGCACTGGAACACGACCGTTCCTTTATCCATGACCAAAAAGACAGTGCCATCGCCAAGCCTCATCTCCTCGATAATCTTTTCATCTAGTTCTTGGAACATTTCTCGCCGTTTCGTCATATGATTGTTGGCACCGTTGTATAGGTACCATATATCCTTAGTTGATGTCTTTTCCTTGCCATGGTGAAACACCTTCACCACGTTTTCTTCTCTAGGTTGTATGACGTCTTGCTCCTTAGCTCGTTTCTCCTCCTTAGACATGGAAAATAGTAATGCTAGTTCGTCCGGGGCAGCGTATGTGTGGTGTTCGTCGTTGCTCCCCCGCTTGCTACGGCACTCCGAAACATAGTGTCCCATTTTTATGTAATTGAAATATTTAATGTGACTTTTATCATGGCTGCTGCCACTAGTGCCTCCCGCACCTTCCTGGCGTGCTGTATAATCGCCGCTTTGGTCGCTGCTTCTGCGACCTCGTCCACGCCACTAGCCTTTGCCTAGATATGAGGCATCGGATTCGCGTTCCTGTCGAGATAACGAAGTGATGTTTCTCTGGGGTGCCTGCAGCTCGTTAGTAGTGAACATGAGCTGATTCTTACCACTATCGGTGTTCTCGCTAAGTCGAGCTCTCTGCTCGAATGCCTTCAATCTTCTTGTGGCCTCCTCGAAAGACATCGTCTCAAGATCGAAAAATTATTTTATATCGGTAACGACTGTGAAGTATCTATCAGGTACACAATCCAGTAGTTTCTTTACTAGTGTGGCATCGTCAAGATCTACACCAAGGTTGGAAAATCTGCTGGACATTCTACTGAGTTTTCCCTCGAACTCTTCAATAGACTCTTGTTCCTTCATCCGTAGAGTATCAAATTCACTCTTTAATGTCTGCAACCGAGCCTTCTTTACTCGATCAGCGCCTAGGTACCTCGTCTTGAGGCTCTCCCAAATTTCTTTCACCGTCTTCTTCGTAATCTGAAGAAGAACATCTTCGGGGATTTCTTGGAGGATATAAGCACGCGTCTTCTTATCCTTTCTAGGATTAACTTCATCTTCCTCCGCTGGTTCGACTGCCACCCAAACTTCCTAGGCATCTAGGATTGCCTCCATTTTGATTGCCCATACCGTGTAGTTGGAAGAGTTTAGCATCGAAAAATTGAATGACACTCCACCGCTCTCCTTAGATACCCGTTTGGAAACAATAGACATTTTGAGGATTTTTTTTAAAGAAACAATCTCCTTTTTTTTTTAAATTATCCCTTAAATCTAAATCTTCTCACAAGACCAAAGATTTAGAGTTATTATAAAAGGGATATTATGCGCCTCCACACATCCCTCTCTCTTTCCCCCCTTTGTTTCAAAAGTCTTTCCCCATCATGTTTGTTGACTGAAGAAAGCCTTACACGTCTTGAAACAGGCTCCGCGTGCTTGGTAGGGTAAGATTTCTCAATATCTTACATTTTGCGGATTTGAAGTCTCAAATTCAGATTCTAACATGTTTATCAAGTTAGAATCTGATTTTCGCGTTGTGGTGTTGTTATATGTGGACGACATGATTATCGACGAAGCTTGAATTTCTAACTTATGCGCTGCTTTGTTGATTCGTTTTGAGATAAAAGAATCTTGGTGAAGTCAGGTTGTTTTCTTGGGCTTGATGTACACAAAACTACTGATGGCTATTTTGTTCACAAAAGCGATATACAGAGACTTTCCTGGCTCGTATCGGCATGCAAGCAAACATCTACTCCTATGGAGCAGAACCTACAGTTGAAGAAGGGTGACGGAGCATTGTTAAAGGATGCAAAGAAATTCAGACAATTTGTGGGAAGTTTGATCTATCTAACAATTACAAGACCTGAGATCACTTATCCTGTTGGGGTGATTGCTTAATTCATGAAGAATCCAGGAACTCCTCATCTTGACGCAGCTAAAAGGGTGCTAAATTATGTAAAGGGGACACTCGACTATGGACTACTCTATACAAAAAATGATGATTTTTTTTTTTTGTTTTTGTTTTTGAGTGGATCTTTTGATGCAGATTGGGCAGGAGATTGCAATGATTGACAATCAACTATAGGGTATTGTTTTAGTACTGGTTCAGCTGTAATCTCATGGTGTAGCAAAAAACAAGTAAATGTAACTCTTTCAAGTGCGGAGGCAGAGTATGTCGCATCAACAATGGCCACACAAGAATATGTTTGGTTCATGCGACTTATTGGTGATATATATGGTGATGCCGATTATGCAGTTCCTATCAAGTGTGACAATGAGATTCCTATAAAGCTTGCTGAAAATCTTGTGTCACACGCTCATATGAAACATATAGAATTTCATTATCACTGAGAAGGGGCTTGAAGAAGGAGTAAGGTTGCCAAGAGTGCGAAGGGAAGACCAGATTACAGATATTTTCACTAAAGCGCTGGCGAAAGGAAAATTTGAGAAGTTCATAGAAGCGTTGGGAGTAACAAGGAGCAAGTATGCACTAAGTGGGAGTGTCGAAAGTTAATGCATACTATATTTGGTTTTTTCTGATATTTTCCATAGGTTGAGTTAGTCAAATAAACGTGTTGTTTTCTGTTAGCAGGATATTAGGAGTTCGTTATCAGTCATTGTGATACAGACTAGTGTTGTTAGTAATAGCTGAAAGTAAGGAGTTTGTTATCTTTGTTGGTGGTCTTGTTTTCGTATAAGTTGCCATTTGTATGATTTCAGTTTCTTATCACAGACTATAAACATTGTCTTGATTCCATTTGTGTCTTCTCCTTGATTGTCTTCTACTTGTATTTTGTCACAGAAATTGCTACACAACAGCATGTTTATGATAAAGTGCACCAAAAAACTTGAGGCAGTCTCAACTGCATATGAGCAAAGTGCTGATACACGACGTCGAGAAGTTTTCTTTCCACCCGGTGGCTTTGTTTGGATTTTTTTTTACCGCCTAAGCTGCGGGTTCTTGTGGAAAGCTGTCTGATCGAAAGATTCGACCTTTAGAGGTCTTGGAATGTATTAAGGATAATGCTTATTGTCTGAAATTGCCTTCTCCTATTCGAACACCTGACGTGTTTAATGTTCGTCGCTTGACTCCAACTATGGTGACACTGTTTGTGATGATGATCTCAATTCGGGTCGGAATTGTTGTCAAGCGGGGGAGAATGATGCAGGTGCATATATGAAGAAACAATTGGAAGCACGTTTGCACCATCCGAAAAAAATTCGCCATTCAAGTCACGTTATGCTTGATTACTGTTATTTTAGTTATTGTTTCTATTTTTAGTTTGTTGGATTTGCTTAGTTTGTTTTTCAATTCCTATATTTTAGTTGTCACTCTGATCATGTCCTTGTTTTTTCGCTGGTGAACGTTTGACCCTCCATATAGCATGGTAATGAATAGGCATGAAATATAAAATAGCAAAAGGAAGAAAAATAGCAAGCATTTTGGAACAACCCATACTACAAAAATTCATGTAATTCCTATCCGTCGCTAATTCCGTTGTAAAAAGGTTTTGCGACGGACTTGCGGTGAAAACAGGCTATCGTTTATAATCTAATCGCAAATGCATTTTACGATGGACATTTGAATTTTCGTCGCAAATTTGTCGCCGACAAATGGGTGATCGCAAATAGTTCTAGGTAAAGGTTAGCGACGGATGTATAATTGCCGTCGCTAATTAGCGACAACAGAGCATCAAGAGAAGTATTTTATTGTATCAAACCATATACCTATGTCTGAAGGAAAAATTTAGTGTATCAATAAAATTCCTCAGATCCCATTATAGATGCAATTGTTTGATCATGATGTTGATCCATGTCAAATTAAATTCCTCCTATCCAATTATAGATGCAATTGTTAGATCATTATTTTAATGTGAATTTTGACACGTGAAACTATCATATATTATTTTTTGTAAGATAATCACTACAACATACTAGGTATTTGATAGCGTTTACTTTGCAGCGTTTTAACGCTAACGCTACCATAGGTAACTATGGCGGCGGTTTCTAATCGCTATATATTCCATCGTCGCTATAACTATTTGGTAATAAAAATGGTAATTAATTATATATGGTAGTGTTTTTGTAATCGTTATTATATGAAAACTATAATAGATAGATATAGTAGCATTTATTTTGTAGCATTTACAAAACCAGTGTCAGAGGTACAATCAATAATAAATACAATTAAATTGAAAAAATAACATAAGATCATTTTGTCTTATTGATGAGCTATGTGAATAATAACATGAAGGTCATGGGATTAAATCCCCATGAGTACGAAAGTTAAATAGAATATCATCGTCGATTTGTCGTCGATGACAATTTACACAACGGTTATCAAACAACTATTATATATCTATGATAATGATTTTTTGAAATTTTGTAGCATTTTTAAACCTTTACTAAACACCTAACATGTTGATTTGTATTATGAAACATTAATCATACTTTAAATTGTATATTTTAATTTTATCTAAATGACATAATTTTCTTATATCATTGAAATTAAGACAGAAAATAAAAATTTACATAAACTTTTTATCTTGACCATTATGCACACACAATCAAATTTTTGTATCTATATCGAAACCAAAACATTAAAAAAAAAAAAGTTTATAACATGCATATTGTTATTCATGTAAGAATGGGAGAGGGAGAGGGAGTACCTCAGAAAGACCGATATAACGTAGTGTTGTTCACCCTAAGAAAAAAGTTTAAAGGAGAACATTCCTCCTAGTCAAGACAGGAATCCCACGTGTTTAGAGACCCTACAATCCAACTCATTCTCTTGTCTCATCTTCCCCACTCCTTCAAAAAAAAGGATTCAGAAGACTTGGAGCTCTCATCTCTCCCAACCAGCCACCAATGAAAACCCATCACCACCACAACAACCGCAATCAGCCACCACCGAGACTCAGACCCATCTTCTCCTGCGCCTTCTTCCGCCACTGCACTCAACCCTCCCACAGCCCCACAACTCCTCCTTCTCCACCTCCTTCTCCACCATCACAGAAACCCTCCTCTTCGTCGTCCTCCCACAGCTTCACCCAATGGCGCTTCCCTGACACCAACACACCACCCCCGCAACAACAACAACAACAACAACAACAAACCCAGGTATTCCCGTCATGGATAGGATCTAGTCAGACCACCAATATGCCAGCCCCAAACATTAGGGAAATCATCAACTCTGCTGACGTCAGCTTCCGCACGGGCACGGACCCCGAGAGATCCGCCGCCCTCCACGCGCTGGAGCACGCCCTCGTCCCCAACCCGCCGTCCGATACGGACCCGGTCGTTCCCGGATCAGTGATGGACGGGCTGCTGGGATACATTGCCAACGGCGTTTCCGTCAAGGCGGCGACGAAGTTGCTGCTGGCGATGTGCTTGGCAGAGCACAACAGGCGCGTGGCGGTGGAACACGGGGCGGTGGGTAAGGTGGTGGAGGCTTTGGGGGAACTTGACGACGGGTCGGCGGAGAGGGCATTGGCGGCGCTGGAGCTGATGTGCACGGTGCCAGAGGGGGCAGAGGAAGCGAGGGAGCACGCGCTGGCGGTGCCGATGCTGGTGGCGGCCATGGGGAGGGTGGAGGGAAGAGGGAGGGAGTGTGCTATCGGGGTGCTGACGGTGGTGTTTGGGGGACAGGAAGGGTTGAGCGTGGGGGACGCGCCGCCGGAGGAGGTGGCGCGTGCGGTGGTGCTGGCGATGGAAGGTGAGTGTAGTGCTAGGGGGAGGAGGAAAGGGGTACAGCTATTGAAGCTGCTGGAGGAGAGAAATGAAAGGCTAGATTTGATCCGGGATGAAAATTCTTAATTGCTGCCCATCCATGTGTTATGTTGTGCTAGTAAAAGATTGCTTATGAGCAAAATTGCGAACAGTTTTAAGTCTCATCGATTCATAGTATTGTTTAGTACTCTCTAAATTGGGGTCATCAGTTCAAAAAGAACAGAAGTGGAGTTACCACACCATTGTCTGCAAGAACTACGAGAGATTCCTCTGCTTGCAAAATTGGTCTAGTGATGAACCAGAGAAGGTACCGTTCGCATAATAAAACCATATCAGAGGCACAAAGCATATCAATGGGGAAGACCAGATGCATCAGCATCAATGACGAAACCAAAGCGATAGCCAGATGCATTAGCATCAATGGGAAACCTATCGGCATTAATAAAGTAGCAGCTAGATGCATCGGCATCAATATAAAAACAGTAAACCTCATGGTCTCTTTGAAACGCAGGCACACCCTCCACGCACGATACCACCCTTACAACAGGGATAAGAATGACGACTTTAACTTATAGAGTGAGTTTCCAACGATATCCACGGCGTCGGCAGCACCAAGGACTCATGCCAGCCTCCAGAATATCACGCTCCAGGGCTCATGCAAGTTTACCACCCGTGCAGCCTCTCTGTCCTTCCTACTCCAGCGAAAATTTTGCTGCACCAGTCAATCTAGAGTTCACCCTCAAATCAAAGCCAGATAATAGCTACTTGATCCTCTTATTCGAGAACATCAAACAGAAATATGTTTGGTATATAAGCTTGGTTTACAAGCAACCTCCTGTTACGCATAAAAAACCCAAAATTTAATTGAGCTGAGGGTTCCTGATAAAGGAAGAACACAGCATGGGATTCCCAAGGTAGCCGGGTAACAAGCATAACTATCGAGCTCCAAACGTGAACTCCTTCCGGGTTGTAGCACACATTGCCATTTGATCATCCAATCAGTTCTAAAATTGAGGATTACTTATGCGTGCTTACATTGTCTATTTTTATCCCATACGGAAAACAAATTACAAAGAGAAAGTAGCTCCCAGATGTCAAAGATTACGGCGATGGCCTTGATAGTTAATTTATATCACAGCTGTTCAAATGACGAACTTAGTTAACACTTATCTCAGATCCATATGAAGTAAATAGTTGCCAAATTAACAACAATTTTGGACCCCACACTGTAAATTCTACTATTGAATGATGCTAATGCTACAAAAACTCGCAATATTAAAAGAAATATCATTTGTGGCAAGATAAAACAGTACCTGAACACTAAAGGAAAATGCTGGGATCACCTCCACTTGTCTCTCAATTCTTTTCTTTCAGACAAGATCCAGGTCACAAAAATTGCTGCTACAAGAACGATGATCGTGAGTAGTAGAAGAGCATAGCTGAAATCCTCCGTCAAAGAATCATATGTCCGAGACGGTGCAAGATGGGTGAAGAATAAATCAACTCCATATGCAAAGACGAGAGTTGTAGACTCCAGCTTGGCAGGTACTGTGATAATGTCTCTGAGACCTTCTACTTTGAGGGCATGGGTGACATAGGACTGCAAAGACGGTAAATAGGAGAGACGCTGTTAGGTTGAGTGATTGTCAAGTGATTAGATAACAATTTTATACGGTAAGACTATAAACAGAATAGCTGACTAAACCCATGCAATATTAAGCTGAATGAGGCAAAAAGCAAAATCAAATAGCCACGAAAGACCAGATCATCAAACATCTTTGATCCCTTACAGGAATGCTGAGACATACAATACAAGCTTGAAACTACCGATGATTAAGATCAAGTATAAAGCAGCTAGAAACAGGTAGGAAAGAAGTTGAAGGAGTTATTCCAGTCAAGAAAAAGAAAAATCTAAAAACATTTATTGATCAAGACATGGCAAGAAAACAAGTTCCATATCGAAGAGTGTAAAAGGATGATCGTGTGAAAATAAAAGAGCCCCATCAGATGACTTGTAACTATGAATGATGTGCATGAAAGAGTTGCTACTTGTTTGCGGTCTTGCAACTATAGTGAGACCTCATACCAGAGAAACTGGAAATACCCTGAAATATAATTGACTCAGCATGAGATGATCTTCAAGTTCGAGTTTTGTTTATCGGTCATCAATGACACAAATAGGCATGCTTGTCTGTCTGCATTACTAATGCAATTTCTTCAGGCGTGATTAAAGAGAGTGCACTCCCAGTCTGAAACTTGGAGTAACTGAGTAAGTCATTGTATTGTAGAAACTGCCAATGGAGAATGATTATTGATGATATGTAATGTACTTATAAAATTAATTCTACCACCAAGAGATTTTTAAGTACTTTTATTTTGTATTGGATACAGGAAAATATTTCATATCTAGAAGCTTAAATCATCCATGTTTTGAAAACATTTACAGACATATCATGTTAATTTCCCTGTAGCTCCTTAAGTGAAATATAAGGGTAGAGTGGTACATTGCCTTCACGAAATACAATTCTCTAGAGGTAAAATAGAAAACATCAAGAGAATAAAAGGTATTTCACTCTGGACCATTATTACCAAATCCATGAATAATTCGCGTATTTTACGATAAATTCATGATTTTTTCTTTAGATGAATTGAAACAGTATTTTTCGTAAAATTCGCATAAAAATCCGAATTTTTTAAATATAACAAAACTATCTCAAAACCTTCACACAAAATTTGGAGCTTCTCAACAACATCGATCCCTCCGTTTTCACGTTTAAAACCCGTGTTAATTTCGTATTCTGATTTTTTTTTCCATATCGTTCTCATGCCAAATTTATCCTCACGTTTTTTTCTTGATTTTTTCCCCGTTCTTTTCGATTTTTTTTGTAATTTATGTTCGCAAATTAAACCCGTATCTGAATTTTTTTACTATGCTCTGGACAAGACCATCAATGCATGGAAACCCATTACATATCCAGCGAAAATGGGATCATCATCCGCATTGCACATCCATAAGGAAATATATATGCATGGAAATATAAAAAAAAAACTAATTTCATATTGAAACTTGAAAGTAATTTGCATGAATGACAAATCTATATTAAACATATGAATGACAAAATCAAAAGACCGTAGTTCTAAACAAGAAAAAATTAGAAGATACCTGAGAAATAATGGGCAAGGAATCAGTAAGAGGAATGATTCCTTCTTCCATCTCAGCCTGGGTAGGATTGGTGGACCGACGAGGATCCAGATAGCGCTTGTCCAGAGCCAAAACCTGAGAAATATTGGGCATGTGAGCATATAGCTAAATTAGCACATAGCATGCCAATATGATCCCTTTACTAGTTCAAGACCAACCTGGTCTCCACTTGTGCCAATGAGTAGCTGCTTTGATGTTATACCCTTGGCAGTAGATGTTACTTCTATGGTCTTCACTGAATGGGTGAAGAAATAAGATTGAGACACTGTCACAACTTCAGGTCGAGAATAAGCTGACACAGGTGACGTGAGATTGTGCTTTCCAACGATGAGCTTCCAGATGTCTTTATTGTCCTGCAATTACATCATTGTGTATAAAAAGTAAGCATTGGTCATGGATCGTCATCTGATAATGTAAACAATAAAACACGAATGGGAATGGTACCGCTCGAGACTCATCGTAGATCTCAATCACTGACATCTCGTATCTGTGCGCTCTAAGATTGAAATAGTGGTAAACTACCCAATTCTCACTGAAGACCTGCAAGGATACATAAACAAATCATCACCACCCATAACAATGATCAGAGTAAAAGCTCACCCATGACAATACTTACTGCATGCACAGGACCCTGTGAACCAAGATGGGTCATCCGATGCAGAATCCGCCCAGTAACTGTATCAATAAGATACACAACTAGCCATGATTCATCGGGTGTAACAGATCCAACTCCACCAGTGGCTTTAGGCGCAACTGTGGCAATGAACAACATGTTCTTTGATATGTACTTGTACTTCACATCTCGGTCACCCATTGATTTAGCTTGAGTATGCACCACCTAAAGTTGAGACATTTCAGGAAAAAAAAATCAGGTTGGAGTGGCTGCTTCAGTGCTTCACACTGTAAGATGTCAGAATATTATATACTACTGTACATGTAGAGAGGCAAAGGATAACATGAGAATAATAATAAGCACAAAAGTATTTGCCCATGATGTTCCTTCTCATGGAAAAAGTATCGGTATCTGATCCTTAATCTTCTCTCACACAAACAAGAACAACCACAACAACCAGAACAGCACTGCTTTCGTTTCACAACATGATGTACAATGGTACATACCTCATTTGATTTTCTAGCAGTAGCAGCGATAATCTTTTCAGATTCCACAGGGAAAACAATAGACCACAACTGCCGCATGGTAAAACAGAAATCATCTTCCTCAGCAATGCATTTGCGGTCTAGAGCATGCCCGCTGATGATGCTGTTATCAATATCAACGGAGTACCAGTAGACGTTTTGAATGTCATTCTGGAAAATAAGAGAAGCTTCAGGGGTCTTAGGGTACAGATGTGCTTGTACATTAGAATCGATCATCAAATGAAGGCGGCGTTCTGCTGAATCTGTATGCGGCAGAGGAATAACTTGCACAACAGAATGACTGAGGCTAGGAGACTCAATCAAGTTTCCTGAAAAGGTGTCGACAAAGGAAAGAACTATTGGATCATCTATTCCAAGTCCACACTTGCCAATAATGACGACAGATGGATTTTCATCCAACAGATGTTGATGTGGAACCTGCCACTGGTACATGTTAACAGCAATTGGATGTTGACACACATCTGACTTGCGTAGGGAAGGAAGAAGAAGTGACCAAACTACATGCCCATCTCCTGTGTGCAATGCATACAGTTTTCCACCCTTTGTTAACACTATGAGCAGCTTCCGGAAGCCATTGCGGTCACGAGTCATTTTGCTTCTTCCAGAGCTTTTCAACCTCAAAGCTTGTATGGCTGCTACATCTTCAGGACCAGCAAGCATCAGAGTACCTTTAAGCTTCAATATGTGCCCCTTCATGTAACAAAACAAGCGAGTCCATCAGAAGAACACACACATAATTTTCAAATAACAAAAGCAGTAGTAATTAGCTACTTAGCAGAAAACCTAAAATGAAAAATTATACCAAGTCACTAATTCAGTGCTCTACCAGAAATGAGAACAAATGACTACATATATATATTGGAATTTACAGAACAAGTAAAATTATGTTATATACTGTTTACTCTCAAGGTCTGAAGGTCATGAAAAGGATATTCAGACTATGACCATTAAATCAGTTCGAGGTATTTCAGAATGCATTATTAGTCTAAATTGTTTTCCTTTGTACAATAAAATCGTGCAACGCGTATCATCACAGCACCTGCACCCAAGAGGAGCGTCCACAGAAATCAAGTATACTTTTAAACAGAATCAGGAGTAACTATTAAAAAAAAAAAAAAAACATAGCCACTCTAAAACTTGAACAATGGACTCCCGTCTATATTAGATGGACCATAGAGCTTTGTAATCTAACCTGAAGCCACTCCAAAAGAGTGTGCTCGACTTTGGCTACTGACACCCCTTCTTTCTGCAAAGGTAGTTCTGATGTTGACACATCGACTATTGAAGCAAGACCATCTTCTCTACTCCAAACAATTTTACCCTGTTGTAGCAACAGCAAAGAGTGATCCTCCATAACAACTAATGCCCTAAAACCATTAGACAGATCTGTCCGAACATAGTTGTTCAAGAAAACTTTCTCGACGAGCCCGTGGTGATGCTCCATCTCAATGGTTTCCTTCAGTAGATCATTTTCCCAGTCATTAGCATGCTTCACAACAAGATTGATTTTACTAGCATCATGTTGAATAAGTCCAAAAGCTTGGCTCTCATCAGTCAGAGCAAGTGAACCACTTATAGCTGCAGCATTTTCCACTCTACCTACAAGCTTTAGTATTCCTTCGCTTACAGCTCTTACAAATAGCAGATAAGTATTGAACTTCAAAGCAAAACCACCTTCAAGTTTTGACTGTAATATAACTGCCGGACCAGAAAAATCTGGAACAAGGTCATGAATGGGTACCACTTGGGAACTTAACTTTCCATCTTTTAACGTTAAACATATAAGATTTGACTTAGTAGCATCCAAACCCACTAGTATCTCACTGGAAACTAAAGTGATTCCACCAGAAAACCCCCCAGAAACTTCTCGAACATCATGCAACAGTAACTCTCCATTTCCAACTTGATATGTATGAAGTTGAGACAAGCTGGACAATCCGACTACATACAATACATCACCTCCATCAGGCTGGAATAACTGCTGAACCTCCACACTGCAAAGAAGTAGCCAAATGAAAATTAAACATGGGAACAAGAAAAAAGTAAATAAATTAACACTTATATGCTTTAGTCAGACCTTTCTGTGGCTAAGTCCAAGTTCCAGAGAATGGACCCGTCTATGCTTGAAACAGCATGGAGATGGCCGTTACTGCAAACAAAGATCAAATTCTCTTTCTCCTGCAAAACGGTATAACACTGTTATGGTGACAGCAGGATTTTTCTAATTCAATACTCTCTCCATCCCCAAATTTTTGCAACCTTTTCTCTAATCCGTTCGTCCCAAATTGTTTGCAACGTTTTCATATTTAGAAGATATTGTGTTGTTAGGAATTAAAGTAGGTGGAGAGAGAAATATTATATGTTTGAGAATTAGAGTTGGTAGAGAGAAGAGGTAAATCTAAATTTGCGTGCATAGGATGTATGTTGTAAAAATTATGGGACGGAGGGAGTAGCACTTTAGCTTCAGCTGAGAATAGCAAATGTAGGTGTGATGATTATAAGAACTCGGCATCTAAGTTCAGATATAGAAATTAGAAACTAGAATGCTTTGGGGCCAAAGACAGTGTAGTTGAGCAGAGCATGTGTGCATAAAAAACGAATTTCAAGGAGACAACATGATGGAAGCGTTGAGGACAGACCGCAACCAATAGTAATGTCTTTGTCGGCTTGCCAGCTGTAAGAAAAGACTCCCACACCATCTGTCCATCAGGAAGGTTCCAAGCTCTTAAAATGCTTCCTCCAGATGAAAGTGTGATAACATCTGTGAAAAAGGAGATATATTACAGCAGAAAAGGCTAGCTATAGATCACTGACATCAAAATATCTCCCTGATTAGACAAAATAAAAATGATTGCAACCCAAACATGCGCGAAAATTCAATGTAGCATTCTTCCTAACACCCAAATTTTCAAAAATGGAACTTGAAACATATGGAGAAACTCTCTCGATGTGATTTCTATTCTGGATCGCATTTGTGTGCTTCCACTCTGCATGCATATTGATATAATCCAACCGAAAGCATGTCAAGTGGAGCTTTTCCCTACTCCATGCTATCATCCTTGAATCTTTACAATATTGTTTTCCCAATACTTTTCTTGTTTCTTCAAGGAATGTCACATAGATTATATATAAGAATTTGAGCATTTGGTAAGTAGTTTATCTTGCAGCCGGAGGTCTTCAGCTAATGTTTAATGAAGCACATTGAAGATGCATAATTGCCTTCATACCATACTTGATGCTCTGTGATGGGGATTTTCACTCTAACTTAATTTCAAAACTAAAGACAAAGCTGTTTTTTTTATCAAACAAACATTAAAAAACCATTGATAAAGGGACGAAAAATTCCCTCCTTTGAAAGGGTACTACTCTAAAAAGTAGTCATGAAGGTAATAAGATGGTAAAAACTAAATAAAACATATCATGACCTGTGTCATCTCCAACATTATTTCCGGCCCATGAGGAATGTTCTTATCTCTTTCATGCCAAAATTTAGAATTTTTTCCTACTTCCACATTTGTTATCTTTCTAAGTTAAGCAAGCACAATCCCTCCAAACACTCAATTTCACTAGTACACCTTTGTATCATAAACTATTCACAAGCAGAATTCCAAATCGAAACAAAAACATCACGCAAGCAATGAAATCACTGAGCCAGAAACTTTTAGATTCTTACTCACATTTCCCGAGCGCGATATCAAGATGATCAATCACGTCCTTCTCTCCCAACACATGCCGCCAAACTGCACAAAAATCCAAATCCAAAACCAATCACATAACCACAATACAATGACCAATCTCATCCACCACACCACACAAATTCCACCAAAAACCAAGCACTAACAGAGCTCGCCGTGTCGAAGATCGACTGAAGCGACAACGTTCTCCTCGGTCGCCACAATCACGCGCTTCCGGCCCGCCTTCTGAGTATGAAACACCGCGTGCTTCGCTTTCCCTATGTACTGTTGATGCCTGCGAATCAAAACAAAAACTCGAATCAATCAATCAAATTAGGTGAAGACAGGTCGAAATTGGAGAGAGGTGAGTTGAGTGTGGGGTAGCGATGGTGTACCAGTCGACGAGGCCGACTTGATCTTCGTAGAGCGAGAAGGAGGGGAGAGTGGAGGCGAGGAGAGTGATGAGGAGAAGGGAAACCCTAATCGCCATGAACATGGCGATGGTGCAGTGAATCTCTCGATCGGGCGAGAGACGGTAGATGAGAGAGATCCAATTGTGGTTTTTGCTTTGAGTTGTTGGATGAGTTCGAGGAGAGAAAAAGTAAAAGGATTCTATTGGAATGTGGTTTTTCACGGGGATTTTCAAAAAAAAGTTTAAATTCATAATAAATTATAAAAAAATATTTTTTTGAAAATTATAAAAATAAATTATAAATATTTTTTATCATGAATTTATTGTATATATTTTTGAAAATATAGTTTAAAAAATATTATATATTGTATAAAAAAATCAAAAAAAGTAAAATATAATAAAAAAAAATTAGGATACTAAAATGTAAAATTCTTTTAATTCATTGGATCACGTATAATAATTTTATATCTTTTTTTTTATTTTAAAATATTACAATATAATTTTTTAGTTTGGAAAAAAACTTCATCAAATAGATCCAATGATTTTCCTTATATTTATTTCATATTGACACATAAAGATAGTTCTTAAAAGGATTCTATTGGAATTTGATCGGAGGGGTTTTTTATGGAGATATTTGAAAAAAAAGGTTTAAATTCATAATAAATTATAAAAAATATTTTTTTTAAAAAAAATTATTTTATTTTATTTTTTTATCATGAATTTATTGTATATATTTTTGAAAATGTAGTTTAAAAAATATTACCTATTGTATAAAAAAATCAAGAAAGAGTAAAATGTAATAAAAAAAATTAGGACACTGAAATGTAAAACAACAGATTTCATTAGATATAGATTCTATGATTTTCCTTATATTTAACAGCTTTTACTTTTGAAAAAAAAAAAAAAAAAGGTTAAATTTTCTTATGTGTGTTCGTCCAAGTTCCAGCAATTGACAAGGAAATCCTTTGCTTCTCCTCAATTTGTCAACAATCGAAATGGATTTTGACTAAACCTCAGAATTGTTCACAAAAACAAATAGATCTGATTGAATTTTAGATTCAGTTGATACATGAACACAAAATCAGGTAAATGATCATGACGAATCAAAAAACGAAATTTTCATCCAAACCCTAAAAGATTGCATGCGTGGAAGGTGCTACACCCATGAAATCGAGATTTGCAAACAAAAATCTGCAGAAATTTGTTTGATTAGCCTACAAGTTTAACAGAGTGGGAGGGAGAGATAGTTGGAGATGAGGTAGGTGATGGAGCCATGGCTGGGAAAAGAGGCGAAAATGTTGTGACCCCTTTAAATTATGCTGACGTGTTCCTTTATTGGTATAGGGACCGCGCTCAATGGTTCCCTGATTATGGAGAATCCCATGGGATAAAGAATGACGTAGAGAGCATGATAGAGATACAGAATCCGTAGGTTGGACTTTTTCTTTCCACATTCTTCAAATTTAAAGATAGAGAGCAATATGAGGAATCCATTGGGAGTTCTATTAGGGCAATTACTTTTAAGAAGTTTTATTTTATATTTTGGTATTTAGTTTTGATGACATATTTAGGTAATCAATCGAAATTTATTTCATAAATTGATATCCAATCATCTAAAATACCTAAACTAACTTCATTTTTTATTCTAAACTAACTTGCTTGATCAACTTTCCGTTTCAACCACACTCATTCTCGAGAGCAAATGACAAAATTGGGAAAAAAAAAAGGGCTCCAATCATGTCTCTGAAACAACGTAGGAATACAAAAAGGACAATGAAGACAGCTGGGACCAAGAAGAAGACGACAGAGGAAGTAATTGCAGTTGCGACGACAATAGGAATGACGATGACGACAGGAAAGAAGACGACGATGGGGACGAAGATGATGACGAGTAAGAAGGATAGAAAACCAGCTCTACTAAAAACACAATATGTGATTCAGTATTTTAGAAAGAAGATGAACCATTTGAGAGGTGTAATATTGGATGCATGCCAAGTCAAGATAAGATCCACTCCTTCCTATTATTTTCATAAGCATGCCTAAGTGATAGAGCCAGCCAAGACTTTTGTACGACTTGAGTATCATTCAAGTCTTCATCATTTCTCTTCAATTGATTCACGATAACCAAGACTCGTGAGAAATAATCTGAAATAGACTCAGATTCCACCATATGCAGTGCTTCAAAATCTCCTCGTAGGATTTGGAGACGCACCTTTTTTATTTTATCAATTCCTTATAGTGAAATGTGCAATAAGTCTAATGCTTGCTTGGAGGTGGTTGCGCTAGCAACTTTTTCAAACATCTTCTCATCCAAACTCTGATGGATAAGAGTGAGGGCTCGTTGATCCTTCTCTCTTGATGCCTCCAACGCCTTCCTTTGATTTTGATTCAAAACTCTTTCATTTTCTGGTTCATCGACTCCATTTGCATCTGGTTCCCAAACATTGTATGATCCCAGCAACGTCTTCATGCGAATGCACCAATTATCATAACCTTCTTTGGTTACTAATGGAACCTGAAAGGGAATTTGGGGATTCATTTTGCCTCAACCTGGCAGCTCTAATACCAATCTGTTAAAATAAGAGACAGTTACCTCTTTTGTATGGAGGAGAACACTTAATAAATTCTTATGCCATACTCATAAAATGATTGCATTACGACCCTTTATATAGTACTCTACAATCTAGTTCAATACATGAACCACTATTTAAATCATTCATTCATCTATCTAAGGAACATCAAAAACATTCATGCACAAGTGTAGACTGCTCTAGAATATTCTCAACAAATCTAGTTTATTCATTCAACAAACTTATGCAAAATAATTACTTGGTTAGTTGGCTTCTTGTCTTTTATACCTCTAAACCTATTTAGGTTAGTTGGTCTTATCACGGATTAGATCCATAACGACATAATACCCACGTGTCGTCCGACCTAAAAATCCAGACGTCATACTCCTGCTAACTAGATGTTGATATTAGCAATGTTTCTGCGCCTGTCCATTATTGAATGAACTTATCTGTGTTTGCAGATATGCATTTATTGGGCTGCATGTGGAGGATGAATCTCAAATGAAATGTTTACCCAAAGAGTAGTTCAAGTATCTTTGTATGGCAATCTCTTCTTGAATCATCTTCTTCAACAAATACTCAACCATGGGCAACAAGGGAAGCCGTTGATTTGACTGCTTTACTAGCATGATGTTATTCTTCCTTAATATTTGTTAGAATATATTAATATAATCGTTATAATATGACCGTTGTAATATGACCATTGTAAATATGACCGTTGTAATTGTCCAATAAATAAAGAACTCTTATATAAGTTTTACATACACTTTATATTACTTTAATATACAAAGTTATCATATATGAAAATGGGACCTGTTTCAGATGGATGTAAAAAATGTTTTTCTAAATGGTAATCTTTTCGAGGAAGTATACATAAAACCTCTTCCTGGTTATGATCATCCACCAAACAAGGTTTGCCGACTTCAAAAAACATTGTATGGTCTCAAACAAGCTCCCAGAGCATGGTATGTCAAGTTCCATAGTACACTCGGACAACTTGGCTTTACCACTAGCTCCTATGACTCCGCCTTATCCATCAAGATGTCCTCTGCAGGTATTATTCTTCTTCTGTTATATGTAAACGATATGATTATTACAGATGATAATATCTATAATATTCAAAAGGTAAAGGAGTTTCTCAGTGCACAATTTGAGATGAAAGATCTCGGAATGGTCTCTTACTTTCTTGGTATGAAGGTCTCTGAATCCTTCACTGGTTATTATTTATCTCAAACCAAATATGCATCAGATCTCATCTCTCGTGGTGGGATAACTGATGTTAAGATTGCTGACACTCCCTTAGAGGCCAATGTCAAATTACGTCCAACTGATGGAAAATTACTGAAGGATCCCACTCATTATTGTCAATTAGTCGGAAGTCTGATATACTTGACTGTTACTCGACCATATATATCATATGCTATTCACTTGGTGAGTCAATTCATTACATCACCACGATCTACACATTTTGCTACGGTTCTTCGAATCTTACGTTATGTAAAAAATACTATCTTTTACGGTCTGCACTTCTCATTCTTTTCAACCTTAGAATTGCATGTTTTCTCCTATGCTAATTGGGCAGGTGATCCTACTGATCGAAGATTTACTACTGGTTACTGTTTCTTTCTTGGTAGCTCTCTTATTTCTTGGCGTTGCAAGAAACAGTCTGTTATTTCACGTTTCAGTTTAGAATATGAGTATCATGTCTTAGCTGACACCACTGCTGAGTTAGTATGGTTACGATGGCTTCTTAGCGATATGGGTGTTTAATTCTTCTCTAGCACACCTATCCATTGTGACAGCCAGAGTGCTATTCAGATCGCGTACAACGATGTCTTTCATGAACATACGAAACATATTGAGATAGATTGTCATTTCGTATGACACCACTTTCTTCAGCGGACCTTCTCACTCTCTTCAGTAGCATCCGTTGATCAAACTGTCGATCCCTTCACAAAGACCCATCCACCAGGACGGTTCTATGCAGTTGTATCCAAACTCAATTTGATCTCTTCAAAACCACCTTTAGTTTGAGGGAGGATGTTAGAATATAAGAATATGACCATTGTAATATGACCGTTGTAATCGTCCTATAAATAGAGGATTTTTGTATAAGTTTTACATACACTTTATATTACTTCAATATACAAAGTTATCAATATTAAACATTGTCATGTAACAATTTTTCTCATGCTTGCTAAAGTTTGTGAAATAGTGTTTCGATCAGGAATTGAAATATCAATGGTGGGAGCACTGAATCACAAATCGGTGCTGGTTGTTTCCATTGAAAGAGAAAGGGGTCTGTCTTATAGGGTATTTTCCTCGTGCACTGCACTAGCTTCAAAGAATCAAAGTGCAATCATGTAGTATTTACTTTTCAAAAAAAAAAATAAAAAATGTAGTATTTATGTTTCTGTGTAGATGACAAATATCAGCTGTGAAAATTTGCTATATGCTGCAAAAATGGGTAATTGTTATTCAAAGTTTTGTTGTTTAATTAATTTCAGTTGAAGTGCTTAGGGTGCAACCCTATTTAAAAAAAAAATTAAATTCTTTTATTCCTCCATCAATGTAAGCTACTTGAAATGTTTGAATATCATTTCACATCTGTATAAGGCTAGCACTTATTCGTTGATCGTTATAGATTGTTCTGATATCATAAGACAATACAAGGCCAGCCCTTATATGTTGATCATACAGATTAACGCAGCTAGTGCGGCAACTGCGACACAAATGTAATGTATGGACCTTCGTAACATGAAATCTTAGGCCAACAGCACTTCATTGATCAGTTTACTCAAGTGCTCATAAGAAGATCCTCCTTTCTGAGCCGCGGTCTCAGCCTGGGTTTTCCACTCCACCGCTCTCTTCTTCATCTCCTTACCCTTCTCTGCCTCCATCATCTCCCGCACCAGCTTCTCCACTTCGTCCCTCTTCACGTCGTTGTCTATCTCCAATCCGATCTTCCACTCGACACAGCTATACCTACAGTTTGTCTGCTGCTCAGCGAAGAACGGCCATGAGATCACAGGGACACCACCAATGACACTCTCCAAAGTCGAGTTCCATCCGCTGTGTGTCAAGAACACTCCGACCGAGCTGTGCTTCAGAACCTGATCCTGCCGGCACCAACTCGCCAACATCCCTCGATCATTTGTCTCGTCGACGAACTCTTGTGGAAGGACCAATGCAGAGTCTCCGGCAACAATATCTGGCCGAATGATCCACAAGAATGGCTTCTTGCTGTTGGCGAGCCCCCAAGCAAACTCTATCAACTGTTTCGGTGTCACAACCGTTATGCTTCCGAAGTTAACGTAAAGTACTGATCCTGGCTTCTGCTTGTCAAGCCACTCAAAGCAGGCATATTCCTCTGCCCAGAGGTTCGACCTGAGTGACTTGACGGGATCCTTCTCGTCGAGTATGTTATCTACCATGAGTTGCAGTGGCCCGATGGAGTAGATTGGAGGCACGAGGGACGAGGACAGTGCAGAGAGGACGTCTTGCTCGAACGAGTCGAAGGTGTTGATTATGATGGCAGCAGCGGCATTGGTCGCTTCTGTTTCGTGTTCTAAGAAGGTGAACATGAAGTCGTTTGGGTCCGTTGTTCTGAGGAAGGTTGGGAAGTCTTTCAATCTGATGTTTTTCATACCTGGAATCCCTTCTACTTTGGTTTCCAGGTATCCGTTTGTTAGATCGCTTGCATCTGTTGAATAAACTTGTCAGTATAAAAACTGATAATAGAACTTTTTTTAGTGTTGGATATAGGGTTTGATGAATATATATCATGACATATTTAAATTTATGTATGTTTATATAAATTCAATTATTGAGATTAGAATATGAAGAAGATACATCTTGAGATAAGATCAATAATTAATATACTCATTATCATAAAGTGAGGTCAATATCCCAATATGTATCTATCCTTACGTTTTAATCTCAAATGTTTGTTTAGCTTAGATATACCTAAACATACGTGTCTTATGATATATATATATATGTTTTTCCCGTTGGATATATATACGAAAATATATGGTTGATTTTATATCATAAAAAAAATTCCTAGGAAAATTTTGTTTCGAAGAATCATTGTTACAAAATCATTTCACGAATCTTTATTTTTATGACATAAAATCATTGGTTGATATTAAATCAACACCACAACCCTATATATATATATTAAGTAATGTCATTGTGAAAATTTAATAAAACTGATTTCTCAATATAATAATAATGGACAAAAAACACCTCTTTTTTTTTTTTTTTTTAATTTTGTCCCTGGTGTTGGTCTCGGTACATGGATCGGACTCAAGGGCAAAAAGAAAAGTGGAAAAGTTTTCCTTGAAACTTGTAAGAAATCGAAAATCAAAAATGTTTTTATTTGAAATTAGTAAGAAAAATTCTCTGAAAAAAGAAAACAAAAGAAAAATTATGCATCTACCCATGATCATTGTTAGTAAAGACACGTATAATATGTGTATTATATATGTATTGTTCGTCTTTTTAAAACAAACACGATTTGTTGTTCATTTTCAAAAGATATACGAAAATACACGTTTTTTTTCCATACTCATGTTTGATACATATTTTATGTCATTCGTATTATACGTTTGATATACATGTTACTCTTTTCATTCCATGAAAATTGTAACACTTATCTAATTTAAATGTCCCATAAAAATTATAACATTTTTTAATTTCATAAGGAATAATATCAAGTCAGCTAAAGTACACCCACTAATGTCTCTCACAACTGTTACAGTAAATTTTTTATTAGAGTCAAAGTGTTATAATTTTCACTGGACAAAGGAGTATTAGTTTGTTATTGGGTGATCAAATTTTAAATTTTATACCTTATTTAATTAGATATATGATTGGTTTGATGTTAAAATGATTAAAAAAATCTTTAAATTCACATACTTCATCAAAGGAATGTTTCATATCTAAGAGAACTATAATATATAAGGGTATAAATTTGCTACTCATGAAGAAGCAATATATATATATATGTATGTACACAAATAGCTTCTAATATATATATATGTAGCTTTCTTATTATAGATGTGATAGTGTCTAAGAACATAGATTGTCACCAATTTTTTGAAGTCAATACTATTGGAGTAACTACTCATCTTTGAACGTTATTTTTTTAATTTTTAAACTATATATGAATATTAATATCGATTCACAGATATGACTGTGATATGAATTTAGTTTTATCATCTTTCAAATTGAATAAAATATACAAAAATATGAGAAACTATGCCTTATTTTTCATGACATAACGTATTATACTCGTACATACACATCGTATATTTAACGTATATTTTTTTTAGCCGTTTTTTATTCCTAAATTTTTTTTCCATCCTCACATACTATGCACGTAAAATACTTGTCCGTATTTTTGTCGTTCTGTGTTTTACTAACTATGCCCATGACAAAAGACCTTGCATTAAAAATAAATTAAATACATATTAATGATCTACAAAACAAATTCTATAAAATAAACCTAATATTGAATAAAAAATACTTTTTTAAAAAACTAAATAAAATACATATTTTAAATTTTTTTATTAAATTAAATAAATAATATCAAATACGATGAGATCCAATTAAATAATAACAATAAAAAAATTTCTTTTTTGTGTATTTACGATGAGATTCTATTTTCGAGATCAATTCTTCGTGCTCAATCTAACATTTCATCTCTATTTTGAAAAATCTACACAATCGTGGACAGGGATATATGCAAGTATAATTGTAAGATAAGAAATGAGTTTGGATAGTGATGGTAATCGAGCCGAGCTTGAGCGAACAGGGGTTGTTCGGGACTCGGCTCATTTATTTATTATCTTGCTCAAGCTCGGCTCATGTTCGTTAATAAATGAGCCGAGCTCAACTCGATTCATTTAGTTAAAACTCGGCTCGTTCAGTTTGTTAAAAATCTTGTTCATTAAGTGACTACATAAGTTTGTTTAGGGTCTGATTCGTTTGAACTCATTTCGTTTGAAATATTTTATAATATTTTAATATATAATAAATATTTTTTTTTAAAAAAAAATACTCCCTCCGTCAAAATTTAAATGTAACCGGTTGACATGATACATATGTCGATGTAAAGTTTAACATCCGTGCAACGATGATCAAATGTAATTTTTTATAAATTTATCGTGAAACATCAATAGTTGGGTAAGTTATAAAGTTTAACCTA
>LIEC01012254.1:0-22906 GCA_001925005.1 Drosera capensis | reverse complement strand
AATAATGTTATATATATATATATTATAATTAAATTGGGATGGAGGGAATAAATTTTTTACATACACAAATATAAATAAAACTTATTTTATATATACAATTCGAGTTCTTATTGAATCCACATCGAATCAAGCCCTACTCGAGCTCTTGTCGACCTAATCGAGCAGAGCTTGAGCACGAGTTAAGTTGAACAAGACTTTACTCATGTTCGCTTGTTATTTAAACAATGTTAATATTTTGTTCATATTCATTTCATTTAATAATGAAAAAATAACATTTAATCCTTCTGAATTTCGACCTTTTGCATTTTACCCCCTCAATTTTGAAAATAGACACTTAATTTTGTTTTCAAAACTTTGAAAAAATCTTAATTTTTGACATATGATTTTTCTAATAGTATATATTATTTTGATAGAAAAACCCCATCGTAGAAGAATATGTATCTATTTTCAAAATTGTGGAAGATAATATGAAAAAGATAAAAAATCCAAAAATTTAAATATATATTTTTTTAATAATTGAACGAGCTCTAGGAGTTCTTGACGAGGCTAACTAATTTGCAACCCTAAGTTTGGGTAAGGAAATTTATGCGTCTGAAATAGATTTGCAAAAAATGGATTAATTGCTAGATATAAGAAACGAGTTTGGGTTAGAAAATTATGCATATGAGTTCTGTTTGGATGAACAATAAAATGATTCTTTTAAGGTTTTTTTTACAAATGGTTCTTTTAAGTTAAATGTACATTGGGAAATTTTATATTAAAAAAAGTACATCAGGAAATTGCAAATGTTTCTGATTGAAGTTGTGAGCGGTTTGGCTGGTTTGAAAAACAAACCCTAAAAACAAAAAAGGAAAAAGTAAAAACAAAAAAAATCAAAATACTTGGGGGTGTGGGTTTGGTGGGGTGAAAAGCAATTTTCATTTAGGAATAGTAGGACCAGTACCAAAATTTATGAGAAAAATGAAACATGTTAATTGTCAGAAGTGTTGGTCCAGCTCATGAAACCTGTAGGTGTTACACCAGTTTTTCTCGATCATACTAATTCATCAGTATCATTGTGTAACATTTCTTTTCGTTCAATTAAAATTACCATGAATTATACATATATATATATTAAAATAAATTTTGATCCGTTTTACGAGACAATCAAATGATATTTTTAATAAAATTTTTATAACACTAATGATAGTTCTTGTTATGCAGTATAACTTAGGATAAAAAATTCATTTTTATGTCGTCTAATGACAAAACGAAGATAGTCAAAATATGTAAGAAATAATATCAAAATCAAACTGTTGTAATTTTTATATGACGGATGAAGTATATACTCCCTCCGTTTCATAACATAGACAATGATTTGACCCGACATACGGATTTATGTGTATATTGAATTTATATAGAATTTGATAAAAAAAGAATATATTTATGATGATAGTAGGATTTAGTGTAACAATTGTGAGAGAAGATAATAAGTCTATTATAACATATTATTATTTTGATATTTTTTATGTTAAAAAATTAATAAATATGATAGATTATATATATTTTGGAACGATCGATAGTTATTTTTTATATTATAAAAAAAGAAAGTAATATAAATATAGATGGTTCTTTTTTTTTTTGTTAGTACATTACATGTCCCTTTTTTTTTTTACTTACATATGTCAACTTGTTGTTGGTTTATGTATGTTCTCTTTCTATTCATTTCATGATCGTCTAATACATACATGTCTTCATTCACGATGAATTATTATTGATTAATAAAATGTTTCATCATTTGTAGCATTTAGCTTTGCCCAAGTAGTATCGAAGTCATGAAGCTGATTACATTGAGTTAATCATGATAATAAACTACTATATATACATGTGTTGTGGACTTCTCTGATGCAGGCGGAATAATTGAAGACAGCTTAGCCCTCATCCATGTATTTTATCAATTTGATTGCTCCTAGGTGCAATGCGTGGGACATGACTTTATCAGAATTAGTTATGCTGATATTTGTTAATGACTTGAGTAATAAAATATAACATCCTATTGGACCTTTCAAGAAAGAAAAAAAAAAAAATAGTAGTGATCATATGCTTAATCAAAGCAAGATCAATAAACTAAAAGTTTGATGTTTTTTCCTCATCAAACAACATATAACTAACTATTATTATATATGTTACTTGATCAGGGAAAAATAAGAAACTTCTATTTTATTGATCTTGCTTTGATTAAGCACATGATCACTAGCTACTAGTAATTAGATACACCCATTACGTTTAATTAGGCAAAATAGTAGGAAAAAAAATAAGCAGAATAAACTAAATCGTCTAGATTATCTGTCTACTTCATGGTTGGCATGTATATAGTAGTTCATGATCCACATCACATGGTATTATAATGTATTCTCACATGGTATTATAATGTATTCTCTGGAATTCCTCATTCGGCAAGTCATGATCCACATCACATGGTATTATATTGTATTGTATTCTCTGGAATTCCTCATTCGGCAAGTCATGATCCACATCACATCTATCATATACTCTTCTTTTCTTGTCCAATTAAATTAATATTATCAAGTTTCAACGATACTTTTTGTCCGTGGTCAAATATGGCGAGAGATATGATATGGTACCACTGAAGTATTCAAAAACGACCGCTCAAGTAGCGGTAGTTATGAATGCTGCTGTGGAGTACGTATTTGATAGCCTTTTTCATTGTTTTTCTTGTAATTGATAAAACAAAAAGAATTATAAATTTAATGTTAAGGAGTGGTTTGATATGATTGTTCAAAACAATGAAATCTAGAATCGATAATAAAATCAGAAAATCAGAATTCAAAATCAAAACCATTATATCAAGTTAAATGATTATTAAAAAAAAATAAGATCTTAAATATTTTATCCAAAGATTTTAGAAAATCAAGAAATGAGTTCCGAGTTTGATATGGATTTCAATTTTCTACAACTGATTTTCGTTTATCAAAACAAAATATGCATACCAAGCATGCCACTAACCAACCCTCCTTGTAAGTACACTCATTCTCTTTTCTAAACTCACTTACATCCTTTTATTTATATAAAAAATATTTTTTATTCGATAAAATTCATAAAAATTCAACATAAATATAAAATCCCATATAGGATTATAATTAAATAGGGAAGAAAACAGTACCAAAATAAAAAACAAAATACCCATACAGAAATCAATAGCGTAATTTATTTCAAAAAATCGAGATAGTTTCATAGTTAGTAGAAAAACACGTATTTTTTTTAATAAATCTACTTTATATACGTATTAAACATAAATATTTTATTAAAATTAAATATATATTTTGTATAATTCAAATAATCGATATATTTTAATTATTTTTTATCAGTTTTTATTAATTATGGATAGTTTTTCTGAAATCAGGGCACAACAACGGAAACAAACAGGTGGAACACGAAAAACAATAATACTCGTCATTCAGTATACCAACCTCTCAAGGGGAACAGCTTCCTCTGCCTGAGCTCCTTGTACAACACATAGCCCAACACCCCACACGCGCTAGGAGTCCAAAACGCCACTGTCGGGATACCGAGCACCTCGCCTGCCCGGAGCGTGAAGCTCAACACCCCGTCCGCGACAATACATGTCACGGGCGGGCCATCTTTATCATTAGAATTAATCTTATTGATCAATTCTGTCAAAGGCTCGAAACAGGTCTTGTTCATGAACTCGCATACTGCGGGGATGGACTGGGTGACGTCCTTCTCATCGGAGGGCGGGAGGCCGTCGGGTATGGCCTCGAAATGGAACCCGGGGACCCCGTCGAGTGCGGTGGGGCCTCGGGATCGTAGGAGACGGTTGTGGTTGTAGATGGTGTTGACGAAGGTTATGTGGAAGCCGCGGTGGTGGAGGAGTTTTGCGAGTTGTAACATCGGGTTTACATGGCCTTGTGCTGCAAACGGTATGCACACTGCGTGTGGTTTTTGAGAAATTCCCATTTTTGAGGTTTTTTTTTTTCTTATTTGTGTGTTGATGGAAAATGGGAGGATTGGGCTTGTGTTTATGTGGGTGGATATATGGTGGTATGAGGATGATAATTTTGACTCCATTTTATAAAACATAGGCGGCCTAATTTTGGCATGTTCAAAAAGAAAAAAACAAAAAAGGAAAGGAGAGAGACTACAATGAAAGAAAATTGCAATGATATTGCATATTTTAAGAAGCTTTTCTAACAATAAATTAATACTAATACCATGAAATTGCTTTGCACCACACAAATAAAACTTCAATATATAGATATTATTTTCACCGTTTCAATTTATTTGTAATCATTTGATCCAACAAAAGATATTATATATTTTTTGAATTTTAATCAAATTTAATATAAAAAAAAGATTGTAGTATCTTTTAGAGGCAGTGAGCTTTATTCTAACAGTTGAAAAAGAATATAATGACATATTATATCAAAATATGATTGTTTTCATTTTTTTAGATTACAAGTTTGCTAAAATAAATTACAAATATATTATGACACCTAAAAAATATTGTATGTATTATGGGACGGAAAAAGTATTAAGAATTTGAAATTCATCTCGATGAGATCTCCTGCGTGTTAAACATGTCCTGAACCTGCTTTTCATCAACGCGCAAATTTTATTCAACCTGAAAATCATCTTACAATATTTCATGACATACACCCCAAACCACATAGTCATAGTCAACCAAATCAGCCTAGGAACCCATTAAAACAACTACTCATAATCAAAATAATTGTACGAACTACTTCTTATGGAGTTCGTCCTCCTTGGTGAAACAACTTTGTTAGCTTAACACTTGACACTGTCTTTGTTAGTGCGTTAGCTTAACATTTTTTTTACACATTTTCCGATGAAGTGATACCTTGTCTCTATGTACTTGCTGCGATCATGAAACACAGGATTCTTCATGAGACCATGATAGATTTGTTCTCTACCAAGAGGGTCACTGATTTTGGCTCTTTCTTTGTTAGTTCACTGAGCATGTTCCTCAACCATAGAGCTTGGCATGTTGTTGTTGTGGCTCCCATGATGACAATGCGACGGTCTTTTGTTACTGTGAATTCCAGAACACCAAACTTTCATTAATGTAGAAAACCATTTCGCTGGTGCTTTTTCTTCCATCGTGGTCACCGACTAAATCACTATCCGTATAATCGATGAGTGCTTCTTCATGGTGACCTCTCACATAGACAAGAACATAGTGAATTATTCCTTTCAAGTATCTAAGAATCCGTTTCATAACTTTTTGATGCATGACAGTGGGCTTTTCCATATACCTGCTCACCATCTCAAAGGCAAATGAGAGATCTGGTCGTGTGTATAGAAAATACCTGAGATACCCAATGATGTGTCTATACTCTGTGGCATCCACGAGAGCTCTTTCTGAATTTTTGTGCAGTGCAGTTTGGGCTCCATCGGATATTTGCTGGTATTGCAAATCAACCATCCCGAATTATGATAATATCTTCTTGGCATAAGTTGACTATTTCTGTTTTATCCATTATTCCTTCTACTTAATCTCAATCACCAGGTAGTACGAGAGAAGTACCAAATCGATCATCTCAAATTCTGTCATCATTTGTTATTTGAAGTGACTTCTCTAGTGTTGCCTCTTGTCACAATGAGATCATCAACATATATCCCACAATTAGGGTTGTATCTCTTTCTTCCTGAGTGTATATGGCCTATTCTTATGAGCATCTTCTGAATCCAAGTTCCTTCAAGCTTCTGTCTAATCGAGTATTCTTGACTCGCAGAGCCTGTTTGAGCCCATAAAATGCTTTTGATAGCCTGTACACCAGATGCTTCTGGCCTTGCACCTCAAACCCTTCCGGTTGACTAAAGTAGACCTCCTTTTCTAACTCTCTATTGAGGAATGCTAATTTGAAATCCATGTGGTGCACCTCCTAGCTCCGGTTCACTGCAAGTGTAAGTATCACCCGAACTATATGAAGTCTTGCAACGGATACGAACACTTCTTCAAAGTCTGTGCCTTGCCTCTGGACATACCCTTTAGCCACCAACCTGGCTTTGTGATTGACAATCTGTCCGTCTGAGTTTTTTTTTTTTTCAATTTGAACACCCATTTCAAATCGATGGGTCTATGGCCTGGTGGAAGTTCGGCCAGAGTCCATGTGTTGTTCTTTTTGATGGACTCCAGCTCTTTCTACATTGTCTGATATCAGGCACTGCTAGTAGCTGCTTCTTGATAGTAGGATGGCTCGTCAGACTCCAACATCATCAACTTATTTTCATCATCATCAAGAATAACTTCTTTTGTGTCGGGGAAGTCCGGAACTTGTAATGGAATGGATGACTGAATGCTCAAAGTCGGCGGAGATGGACATGTCTCTCCTATCACAGGTGGTGAATAACCTACACAAGCGGCCTAATCTGGTTCTGCTGTGCCTGCCACATGTGACGCAGACTTTATCACTACTTCTAGTTTTTCTACTGCTGGCTCGAAATTCAGGCTGTCATATATGATGAACTTTGACAATCCTCCATCAGTATCTGCACTCTAGTTCCATTCAAGATTTTCCTGAAAGATCACATCTCTACTTATATGAAGTTTTTTTTATTAGGGTTATAGAGACGATATGTCTTACACCCTTCTTCCACTCCAATATAAACCATGGGCTGGCTCCGGCCATCCAGGTTCTTTTGATGTGGTAATGTCAGCTTTGCATAAGCAGTGCAACCAAAATCTCTCAAGTGCTCGAGATGGGGCTTACGGCTAGTCCAAACTTCTAACAGGATACGCTCTCGTAGCGCCTTTTTAGGTAAATAATTCAACCGGTATACTGCATATCTCACAACTTCTCCCCAGCATGTATGTTTTAGGTAAAACATACATGCTATTGAGTAAAGATCGAGCAGTGGCCATCACCATCCTGTTTCTCAGCTCCATCACACCATTTTGTTGAGGGGAACACGGTGCAGTGAGATGTCTCTGAATACCCCATTCTTCACAAAGCTTTGTAAACTCTTTTGAGAGAAACTCTCCTCCACGGACCGTTCTCATGGCCTTCACTCTGTGATATGTCAAGTTCTCTACCCGAAGCTTGAATCTCTTGAAAATAGAACATATTTCATCTTTTGTTTTGAGCCCAAAGATCCATATCCTACGGCTATAATCATCAACAATGAGGAGAAAATACGAGTTACCAGAAAGTGTAAATGGTGTAATCGGCCCACAAAGATAGACATGTAGGCTCAAGAGACTTCTTGGCTTTGTAGGTAGCCTGGTCCAGAAATGGGAGTCTGGTCTGCTTGGATGTCAAACAAGCCTCACAGAGCTTGTTCAGATATGACAACTATGCAACTTCAAATGTCATCTCCTTCTCCCCCATGAGATTCAGTGTATGAAAGTTGATATGACTGAGCGTGGCATGCCATAACTATACCGGATCGTCAAGACTGGCTAGGAGAGAGACTGGTTTGGCTAACTCCAAACTGATCTTGTATAGGCGATTTGGTATACGCTTCACGAACATCATCAGGTTGCCGTAATCATACACCTTCATGATTCTCCCACCATGTTCGCCTCGATCCCATTCTCTGTCATCTGTCCAATATTTATGATGTTAGTGCATAGTTTAGGAATGCAATATACCTCATGGAGGATTAGCTTGTCTCCATCTTGCACTGAAACACGACCGTCCCTTTGCCCATAACTTGAATGACCGTGCCATCGTTAAGCCTCATCTTTCCTGTGATATTCTCATCTACCTCCTAGAATATTTCTCACTGGTCTGTAATGTGATTGCTGGTATCGTTGTTTAAATATCAGATATCCATATCTGCTGGGCTCTGTGGTAAAACACCTCCAACACCCTTTCTTCGTTGGGCTCTGTGGCGTCTTGCTGCTGAGCTAGTGTCTTCTCCTGAGACATGGAAAACAATAATGTTGGCTCGTAGTGGGTGGCGCATGTGAGATGTTTCTTGTCTTTCCGCCGCTTGCTACGGCACTCAGAAGCATAGTGTCACATATTCCCTCAATGGAAACACTTGATATGCCTCTTGTCACGATTGCTGTTGACGGTGCCTCTCGTACTTTTCTAGCGTGCTGCATAATTGCAGTCTTGGCCACCCCTTTAGCGACCTCGTCCACGTCACTGGCCTATGCCTCGGTTTGATATATCGGATCCGCACCCCTTTCGAGCTGTCGACGTATCCCCATTATTATTCCTCTGAGGTGCCTGCTGCTCAGTGTGAGTAAACATGAGTTGTCTATCACCACTGTCGGTTTTTTCACTGAGTTGAGCTCTCTCTTCGTATGTCTTCAATCTCCCTATGACCATCTCGAACGGCATGGTCACAATGTCAAAAATATTATTCGATCCCGATAACAATGGGGAAGTATTTGTTAGGCACATAGTCGAATTGCTTCTTGATAAGTGTAGGATCGTCAAGATCAGCACCAAGGATGGAACATCTGCTGGACATGGCACTGAGTTTTTCGACGAACTCATCAATCGACTCTTGTTCTTTTATTCAAAGAGCATCGAGCGTACTCTTCAATGTCTGCAAATGTATCTTCTTTACCCGATCAACACCCATGTACCTTGTCTTCAGGCTCTCCAAAGTTTTCTTTGTTGTCGTCTTATTCTTCGTAATCTGGAGAAGAACATCTTCAGGGATATGCTGGAGGATATAAGTACGCACCTTCTTGTCCTTCCTCGGATCAACCTCGGAACATCAATCCATACCTTAAAACCCATCAAGCTTATTCTCTTACCATATCTACCTACATGCAAGATCAACACGAGAAGAATAACAAGCACCACATCCTTGCCAACCTGACAGTATCACATTAGTGACCACATATCACAATTCTGCAACCAATCATGGATTTCAAGGAAGGCTTTATTGGAGATTACCTCGTTGAGTTATCTTGCTCAAAACCCGAGGCAAGAGGATAATAATGACCAAACGAGGCGACGATCCTCTTCGGGCCGCTATTGATCCTATCGTGTCGGACGTGCTGTCGGGCCGAGTTATTGTATGGGCCTGTTGTTGGGCCAAGTCGTAAATCCACTTGTCGTGGCCGGGGAAGACCGTCGATGACCTTGGGCTGGTGGAGGTCGAGATGGTGGTTATGCGAACGTCGGGAAAGTGCTTGCAGCCGTGTCTGGGCTCAAGAGTGGATGGATCCGGTTCGCCTTGGCTTGGGTGATTGCAAGCGAGCTTTGACGACGACTCATGACGACGAACTACTGTGCGTAGCTCTGGCGATGACAAGGTGGTGGCGAACGGCTGTTTTCAAGCCCTAGGCAACGACAACCTTGTTGAACACCATCGACGACTCCGTTGCTTGTGATGGTGCTAATGAAGAGAGGGCTGAAGTTAAAGAAGTGGACATGGGCAAAAGAAAATGGTGGGCGAGGTAGGTAATGATGATGGTGGAGGTGGTAGGTGGTATGCGAAATGGGAAGAATCCCACTAATTTTTTTTAATGTCCTTTTAAAGATATTACATTACCTCCAATTTTTAAGAAGTTTAATCTTAGAAACTAAATTGAGGTAAAAGTTGGGGACGTAAGATCTACGAAATTAATGATGTCTCTCACACCAAATTAAAGTTGTACCTGATCTTAGAAAAACTACATCGAATCATTCTACTACAACCAAGTGATTATCCAACTCAGAGTAGGAAAAACCAAATCTTGAAGCACCATTTATGCGATGGGAGGCTGATCTAGACCAAAAACAATACTCAAAGTCTCATAAGATCTAATCATAGAGTTGAAACGAGAAAATTCAACACGAGATTGCACATGCTCATCATCAAATTCTAATTCAACTCAGAAGAAACCAATGATCTCGAATAAGTGAAGCAAATAACATAAGGAAAGCGAACACGTGAAGCGAACAAGTGGCTTATTAGCGGCGTCTCATGTTAATAACGCTACGGTTATAGGTTCAATATTTTCATGGACCAATATCGTACAATATATTTCAAGAACACATAGACATCATCTTATAATCAAATCCCTACCCACCAAGGCATAGGATCAGACATAGAGGACCTAAGATAAGTATAACTGGTGGCATGTCATATTTTGCTACCAGATCTACTTCATCAGGTGTTGCGGTGAACGGGGCCATGAGACTAATTATCCCACTGATGAGCACAAGACTCACAAACATTATGAGCAACAAAGCAAGTAAGTACTTTCCTGGATGCATTGTTTTCTTCTTCTCGTCTTCTTCTTTTATTGAAATGTAAGGATTCAAGAACTCCAAAGCATAAGGAAGTTCACTGAATGTCCTTCATGTATTTATACCAAATGAAATGATAATAAAGTCTAACTAGCATCTAAACAATACCTATATAAAATCTAGATGTTCACGTCTCAGTTATGACATTGGATAGCGTGTTGATCCATTTGTCATGCGTGGATACCAAGATTCAACATCCAAATCTTTTTGCATGACTTAAAATCTCACAATATCATAAACACAACACATGATCCCTTGTTTCAGACTTCTTTCCACACAAGCAACAAGAATCATAATGGATAATACCCCTTCTACCTAGCCAATCGTTTTTTAGCCATAAGTCAAAACCATAAAACCATATCCAGGAAAGATGTCGATATGCTAGGCAAGCTTCCATCAAGGAACACATATATCTGAGTTAAGTAGCAAATTGTACAGCTCCTTAGTAGACATAAACGCAAGGAAACCACTACATGCATGAACAACTTGAAAACGAGCTCGAAGAAACCCCTTCCACAACCATGAATCATTAGCTTTAACATGAATCAAATCCAGAGAAGACCCCTCAAATAACAACCATTAGCCCACTGAATCCATAACCTATCCTTTTTATTACTCACAACCCATATCATCTTGTACATGGGAGCAATATTCCACAATCTTAAATTAAAGATACCAAACTCTCACTATCCTATATAATGAACACAACATATGTGTTACATTCATCCATCTAGCTGGATAAATCATTTCATTTCATTTCATTGATACAAGATATAAGTATATCCTTTCATTTCCTAGAAAATTTATAAGTATATAAGTATATCCCATATCTAATTCGATATCTTTCCTCGTGTTCATAGATGGATTTTGCACAAGTCATTAGACTATAATTATTACTCATCACACCGCCGAATTCAGTTGTCCAGAGAGGTTCATAGTGATAGACTTCTATATCATGTGATCTATCGAAATACTTATTACCAACTGAGCATCCGTCTTCCTCAGTCCTAATATCTTTTCTTTTCTTGTTAGACATAGAGATCAATCCCACTACCGAAGGGATTTGATGGTTGAGCCGACAAGTTCAAATCATTGTTGCAATTTCCAAAGGGCAATCAGAAATCATAAAAAAACCGTGGGCAGCTTAGTCAAATATTACAACAAAGAACTTAGCCCATTCAAATAAAACAAACCACTAATTCAATCTAATGATCTGATCACAATTTCTACCAATGATGTTCTTGACAAACTAAATGGATGCAAGCGTCACAGCTTCCTTTTAATCCGAGTGAAAACACCCATGGCTCAATGCAGGAAACAAGACAGGAAAATAGGAACTATAGTATTGCTTACAAGTGATTGCTATACCTATTGATCAACCAGAGTCTCATTTAAAGATACTACCTTATGTTACAACTTTTGAACTTTTGTTGAAGCATTTTCAATTGTAACAACAATTTTCTTTCCATCGCTTTCGACCTCCCATTCTCTTTACGGCCCATCAAACGTTGGTCGATTAATCAAAATGACGGTCGATTAACTCAAACAAATCCGTAAGGCCAAAGAAGTATCAGGCAATGATCCAATCTTTCAATAAAGACCATCTAGAGTCAAAGAATCATTTAATTCATTTCATATGTGACCGTTCATTTCATTCATTGGTACACGACAAACGTATACCCTTCTAAGACCACGACACACGTAGCATGGGATAAAAGTAGTCAATTCCCGTGGTGGCCACAAAACTGTAGAAAACTATTCTTATCTTGGGATAATCAAAGAAATCAAATTAGATAGTCGCATGATATATTAAACAAAACATAATTGCTCTTAACCATGCAAACATGTGCCTAAAACACCAACAAAGTTATGTTGTAGGTATTGTCATTGTATTCCATCAAAACCTTTCACCCTTGCATCTCATTAGTCTTGTTGTGATATGGTATCACCTTTCAAATTAACTTTCCCACAACACTTGCTATGAAACCTCAATTCTGTTGTAGTGCATACCTCAATAATTTCTTTTAATCCAAACAATATTGAACAAGGAAATTTTCGTTGCCTTCTTCACACTTGATCCCCATAATATTAACTCAAAGGCCCTCAACTTCCAACCTATCATTTCGTTAGAATTTATTACTTAGGTACGCATTCCTATTCCTATCAGGTACATACATTGATCAACCTTGATATGCATCCAAGGCTCACTTTTATTGGTTATGAGTCCTGGTATAATATAAGCTAGAAGCGTGAAAGTCTTCTAATCCAAGCTCCATAATACAGGATTTCATATCAGTACAAGGCTCCACATGAATCCCCTCAAACCCAATCTTCTCTTCTATTCACATATATGTGTTGAAATCACCAAGAATAAGCCAAGGCTCAGAGCATCTAGAACCAAACTGCAATAGATTCTACCATAGATGGACACGTTGAGCCCTTGTATTCCATCCATACAACACACTCACCACAGCACAAAATAAAGAATCAAGAGTTAAGACCTTACAATGAAGTACTTGATCAGAGGCACCATGATACTTCACATCCAAGAGTCCTTTATCCCATAAGACCCAAATTCTCCCATTAAGTGCAAAGTAATAGTTATTAAACCCTTCACAATGCTTAAAACAAGTAGAGGCTATTTCATTGAATTTATAAGCTTTAACTCTAGTTTCAATACAAGCAAGAAAAGAAGCTCATATGTGGCAACAAGATGTCATATTTCATTTTACTTCTCAGACCTATTAAGGCCACCGACACTCCAAAGCACCAATTCAAGTGACAAATCCAGTTTATGAATCATGACCTATAACCAATTGTTCATCCACAAAACATTCAAACCTCGAGCCAACCGGCTTAACAAGAACAATGATCTTAGCGGAAACTAAATTAACAGGCATGCGGGAATGTTATTAGATTGAGAAATAGCAGACATAGACCTCTTAGCAGGAGCCATATCATTCACAAACACTAAAGAAGGAACTATAGCAACAGCTTGAACCATAGGTTGTTGAGGAATTGTTTTTTCCTACCAGATCTTCTTAACCATAATAGGCATATCACAATCTGGTTGATAATGTCCCCATTTATGACAACAAGTACACCTCTTAGGGATCCATTCATAGAACACCTCTTGAGCATGAGAGTTCCCATCAGGGCCTTTAAAGTTATATTCGTGCACCGGCTCCTTTTGTACATCGATATTAACCAAGATTCTAGCATAAGAAATCCTTTCTATCTTTAGCAGTCATGAGACCAGTACGAATAGGAAATCCTACCTTACTGGCCAGCTTATCAAGGGACATAGCACTCCAAAATTCAAAGTTTAATCCAGGAAAATAAATCCAAACAAGAATCCTTTGCCACACTAGTCTTAACGGTATTTTGATAGTCTTTTGTTTTTCCTAACTTGCGAAATATTATTCTTAATTCAATCACCAAAATCATTTAATCCTAACTATATTACAATTAATACATTTAAGTTTTGTTATATCAATTTCTATACAAACGAAGGGATTGCACATTCCTATCAATCTCCCCCTAAATTGATGCTAAAAAAAACTTCTATGTAATACAACAAGCTTTCTTAAAAAAAAAAAAAAAAAGAGTTTGTACATTTTTGAATTTAAATTTCAACTTAAAAAAAAATTGAGATTTGGACTTTGAACATTTTTAGTCTTACCTTTGATGTTCTTTCCCTCGTCTGCGTTGATATTGCTTTTGCTCCTCGGATTCCCTACTGCGTTTCCTATGTCTGTCTTCTTCGTGATGTCTTTGTCTCTTAGGATCCGTTCCTTGTTCTCCAGAGTTCTTTCTCTTTGCTTCATTGGTTTTCTCCTTCTCCCCCTGAGTTGCAGAGGGATTTTGTTGTTGCTTGTCTACATCAGGTATCGGCTGCTCTTCAGAAGGTTTCTCCCCCTTTTTGTTAGCACTCAGTGCAGAGGTGAGGTTTTCAAGAGCCATCCTGACCCCCTTGAGTTCAGAGTGAATATGTTTCTGGACTACTTGGAGCTTCGTCTCGAGAAGGCCAAACTTGATGTCATTGATTCTCATGTGCTCATCAATGTTCCTTTGTGTCGTCTGCATGGTGTCATTGAGCTTGCGAAGTGCTGCAGGCTGTTGCTCCTTGAATTTTCTGAAATTGGAGATGTGTGTTCGTTGAGTGTGAAGATGCACTGATCGATTTTGCTTCATCTGATCAATGACTCCTGCTGCTAGATTACTTAGAGTCTCGCCAAAGTTAGCAAATGTTGATTTTCTGAGTTCTTTCTCTACTGTAAGGTCTGCTGCAATTGGCTCCAAGGCTTCGAGGAGATCATGGAAGGCATCTCTGATCCATGAGTGCATTCCATAAATCTCTTGATCAAGCTAACGTAGTCGGTATTGTATTGTGTCTTATGAGGTTGAAGAGGGAACTCTTTCACCTTGCTCATGTGGTTGGACAGATAGGACTTCAGCTTCATGTTCTTCAAAGACTTTCTTTAGGTCTTTAATTGTTGTTGGAGTCATTTTGGCGTCTGAGGTATCACTGTATATAGGCTCGAGAGCTGCAGAGGGTATATATGGTTCCATTTGAGCTAAACCAAAAGCAGATGGTGGAGTAAAGACTATGTGCTCAATGTCTCTAGATGAAGTTGCTTGATGTGCCGTTGCTGCAACCAAAGTGGTTTCTTCTGTATCAGTTGTCTCGTCTGCAGGGGTAATGGTCTTGTCTGTATGTAACCTCCTCTGCAAGTGTATCTTCTGCTACAAGAGCGATGATCAATGGGGTTTCTCCAACAGATTCTTCAGTTGGGGACTCTGAATGACTTGCTTCTTCTGTTTGAAGTGTAAATGGTTCGGCTGGAGTGATAGCTGGAGAGGTATTTCCCTTAGCAGCAGTTGTCTTGTCTGCAATAACCTCGTCTCCAGCCTCCTCTGCAACAGATTCAGGTTTTTCCGCATTAGTCTGCTGTAATTACACTCCTTCAATAGCTACTTGATCTATGATATCATCTTCGTCATCATGAGGGTCTTGTTGAGGTTGATCTCCTAGATGATCATCTTCATTGTCCCCTGCTGGTTGATGTTCTCCCAGATTAGGTCGAGAAAGGTATTCATAGACCACCTCAGGGGAAGCTTTGATGTGTTTCTCAAGGATTTTCTTGAGTTCTGCTTCAATTTCTGGAGTATTGACAAACTCTATGTGCCTTAAGAGAGCATGTCTGAGCCTTTTTGTCTTCAGCATGGAGTCCTTGAACTCAAGTGTTCCACTGAACAGGAAGTGAGGCTCTTTAGGTCTCGTTGATATACTAAATTCCTTCTTTTAGAGTTCAATCAGCTGATGAATCTCCCCTTCGGTCATTCCAGTTATGTCACCAATCAGCGTTTGAGATTGGTCTGGATCGATCTGGTACAGAGTTTTGGGTCCTTGAGGAATTAGCTTTGGTCTAGCAGACCGTGTACTTCTTCTTGTAGTCCTTGCTGGCGCCTCTTGACTCGGTATGGATGTTGGTGTTGTTCTTGGACTCTTGATTGGTAGATTGTGTTGTGAGGCAAACTCCTGAATTAGTTTGTCTCTTTCAATCTTCTTCTTCATCTTGACTTGAGTCCTTTCTGCAAGCAGCTGGGAATCTATAACTTTCTGCTGTAGTAGGTTTGTCTCGACTGCTTTAACCGTCTTCATGACTGATTCAATGATATTTTCAGGAGAGGGCCTTTCTTGAGTTGGTGGTGTTGTAGTCCATATGGCAGTGACAGTGGTAGGTTGGTCATCTGTAATTTGTGAAGTCTTCATTCTACTGCCTAAGAATGGAATAATTGCTGTTGTGGTTGTTGGCTTTACTGCAAGGGGTCTGATAGTGAGAGTTGGTACAGTAGAGTCCACTGCGATTGGCTCCATCTGAAGAGCTGACATTTTGGCCACAATTTCCCTTATTTCATCCTGAGAGTAGCCTTCTGCAACAAGCCTTTGTCTGAATTCTACTCAAGGTCCGTCCCTTATCTCCTAAAAGCTTACTTGGGCTTCCAAGATGAGACTATTCAAATCTTTACTTGCTCCTGCCTTGAGGAATTGAATTGCTATATTTGCATCATGTAGGGCTGTAATCTCTGGTTCTTTTGGTGGTATTTTTTATGAAGAGGACTCAGCTATCATCCTAGTCTGTAGTACTGCAGACTAATCAATGACTTCCTCAGTCTCCACTATTGCAGACTGGGATTCTTCTTCATTGATTTTGATTTGTTCTGCAGTCGGTCTGTCGGATATTGTTTCCTCATCCGATGTATGTACAATGATTTTCCTTCTTGCAGTCTTCGATTTTGTCAACTTCTGTTGGGCTGGCTTCTTCTTGGTCTTCTTCTTTGCAGATTGAGTCTGTGCTATAGTAGTCTGCACTACTACGATAGTCTGCTTTGCATTGTGTCGGGTCTTCACTTCCAAAGTTTTGGGTGGCTGGACTGCAGGCTTCTTTGTAAGTCCTGAGGGTGATTTTCCTATCTTTTTGACGTTGATTTGTTTGGATAAGTTCCATGGCCTTCCTTCTTTTTCTGAGAGGTTCATCTTCTGTTTGAGAAGGATACTGATTATTTTTTCGAACAGTGGTTGTCTTGCTATCACCGATCTTGCAAGTTGATACATGAGTAAACTGGCCCAGTTTACTCTTGTTTTTGTAAGGATGGCACACATAATCTCCTGTTGAACGGAGGTTATTTGGTCCTTGCTGAATTCTCTGGAGAGAATGACTTTCTTCACGATGTCGGTAAGCAGTTTGTGCTCTTTGGATAAGAATCTTTTCATGGTCCTTATTCCCTCATTCCATTTGTCTTGACTTAGCATGGCTTGTCGTCCAAGCTCGACGACTTCAGATGGAATGATCCTTGTATCTTCATTTGGGAGACTGAAGCATTGTGCAAGGTCATTAGGGTTAATCTGGATTGTTATTCCTCTTACAGTAGAGGTGTAAGTGATTTGCTACAGACAGTCTACAACTTGTGCCTTCTTGATGAAGTCCAGAACTTCATCATCATATATTGTGCTTGTTCGCTCACACAGAGGCTTGAGTCCAGTCTCTTCGATCAGGTCTGCTATATCTTTGACTTCTTCTTGCTCATCATGGATCGAATTGAAGTCAAACACCACACCTGTTTGAATTTCAATTCTTCTTGAAGGACTCCTCTGAGATTCAGAGGATTTCTGGCTTTTTTTTTTGATGAGCTGGATGGTGTGTTGGCCATTGTAAAATGATTTGAAAGAATTGCGATGTTTTTGGAAATCGAATGGAAGTGATTTGAAAGAAATTAGGGTTTTGACTTCGTGCAGTAGAACGCTCGAGAGTTTAGAGAGAGAGAGAGTTTGAGTGTTTGTTAGAGAGAGAGAGATTAAAGTAAAGTGATTTTCTAATTAGAAATCTACATTTTTTATACTTGTTTGAGAAATATTACCGTTGTCGGTGATTTCTCTACCGTTGCACAGTAACAGTTATTAATTGACCGTTATGCGTTATTTTGGGGAAACAGTTATTTAACGTTTAAAAACTGATTTTGTTTCCTAAAATAGATGCAGTAGAGCACTATTGATTCTAGTCTGCACTCAACTTATTGACTGAGCAGTGGTACAGTAGAGGTACTCTGCATTTTTTTTGAGCGATGTTAGTCTACATTCTACACATGCAGTAGAGCAGAAAGGCATTTTTTGGCCAATTTTATTGTTGTAAATCAAGTATACCCAATTCTTCTCAAAATTGAATTAACTTGTTTTCATCAAGAGGTTTTTGTAAAAATGTCTACAATTTGCTTTTCTGTTGGAATGTATTCCAATTTAATATGACCTTTCTGCACATGATCCCTGATAAAATGATATCTGACATCAATGTGCTTGGTTCTTGAATGAAAGACTAGATTTTCTGAAATAGCCATTGCAGACGTATTGCCACAAAATATAGAGGTTTTAGATAGTGTTGTACCGTAGTCTGCAAGTTGTGACCTCACTCATAATATTTATGCAGTACAGCTTCCAACAACAATATATTCTGCTTCTGCAGTGGAAGTAGACACAGTAGTCTGCTTCTTGCTGAACCATGATATTAATCTTGCTCCAATGAATTGACATGATCCACTTGTGCTTTTTCTATCAACTGTACATCCTGCAAAGTCTGCATCTGAATAGCCTATTAGTGAAAAATCTGAATCCTTAGGATAGCATACACCAAGGTTTGGAGTTCCTTTGAGATATCTTAATATTCTCTTTACTACAGCGTAGTGAGATTCCTTAGGATCAGATTGATATCTTCACAGACACACACTGCATATTGAATGTCTGGTCTGCTTGCAATAAGGTATAACAGTGACCCCATTATACCTCTATACATTGTTTGATTTAGTTTTTTTCCGGGTTCATCCTTTTCTATTTTTATTAATGTGCTCATTGGGGTCTTCATATGACTAGCATTATCTAATCCATACTTTTTGATAGTCTTCCTTAAGTATTTGGATTGATTTAAGAAAATTCCCTTTTTTAGCTGTTGTATTTGTAGTCCTAGAAAATATTTTAGTTCTCCCATTAAGCTCATTTGAAATTTTGATTTCATTAGTTCTGCAAATCTTTCACAAAGCTTATCATTAGTGCAACCAAATATAATATCATCTACATATATTTGTACTAACAATATGTGTTCCTTATGTTTCTTTAAGAACAGAGTGGTATCAACCTTACCTCTTTCAAAGTTATTTTCACAGAGAAAAGTTGATAGAGTTTCATACCATGCCCTAGGTGCTTGTTTTAACCCATATAATGCCTTATCTAACCTATACACATGATCTCGATATTCATAATCTTCAAAGCCAGGAGGTTGTTCGACATAAACTTCCTTTTGTAGCTTTCCATTCAGAAATTCACTTTTTACATCCATCTGATAGACTTTAAATCCTTGATATGCTGCATAAGCAAGGAACATTCTTATGGCTTCTAATCTTGCTGCTGGTGTAAAGGTCTCATCAAAATCAATTCCTTCTTCTTGTGAGTATCCCTTTGCAACTAATCTAGTCTTATTTCTGATGACTATACCATTTTCGTCAGACTTGTTTCTAAACACCCATTTGCATCCTACAACTGGATAGTTTTTAGGTCTTGGTGTGAGATATCATACCTCATTTCTTTTGAACTCATTTAGTTCTTCTTGCATTGCATCCACCCAGTTTGGATCATTTAGAGCTTCATTTATTGCCTTAGGTTCTATTTCAGATATGAAACAGCTAGCCAGGCATTCTGCATTTGTTGCTCTCTTAGTGTGCACAGTTGCATTCTTATCTCCTATAATATCATCCTGTGTATGTGCCTTAATCCATCTTCCTTTGTCTTGTTCATGTGATTCTAATTGTTGTTGAGGTTGTTCTTCTACCTCTGCTACAGTGTTATCATGTGCAGACGACTCTTCCTTGTCTGCAGTATTAATGATTTCTTCTGTAGTCTGTTCATTGCATGCACATTCTTCATCAAATATATTAGCATCTCTTGGGAATGTTTCTTTTTCATCAAATGATACATGAACTGATTCCTCAACAATCGGTGTTTTCCTATTGTATATCCTAAATGCCTTGCTGTTTGTTGAGTATCCTAAGAAGGTTCCCTCATCTACCTTAGGATCAAATTTCTGTAAATAGTATTTATGATTGTTATGTATATAGAATATGCATCAAAAGGCATGAAAGTATTTCACACTTTGTGTTTTTCCTTTTCACAGTTCATATGAGGTTTTCTTATAAAGCTTGTGAATTGTGCATCTATTTTGGATATAGGAGGCTGTGTTTACTGCTTCTGCCCAGAAGCTTTTAGATAGGTTTGCATCAGTAAGCATTATTCTAGTTGCCTCTATAAGTGTCCTATTCTTTCTCTCAGTCATCCCATTTTGTTGAGGTGATCTAGGTGTTGAGAAATTATGCTTAATTCCATGATCATTGCAGTAGACATCTATTCATATCTGATCAAACTCAGTACCATGATCACTTTTGATTGTAATTACTTCTATCCCTTTTTCATTTTCGATTTGTCTAAGGAACCTTGTTAGCAGACTGCATGTTTCACTCTTTTTATGTAGGAACATTTCCCAAGTATACCTAGAGTAATCATCTACTATAACTAGAGTATATCTTTTCGTGCTTAAGCTTTCTATCTCAACTAAACCAAAGAGGTCCATATGCAGTAGTTCAAGAATCCTAGTTGATTCTGACGAGTTTAAAGGTTTAAACCTTGTTCTAGTCTGCTTTCCTTCCTGACATGGTCTGCATAACTTATCCTTCTTGAATTTTATTTGTGGGAGTCCTCTTACTAGGTTTTCTGAGGATAATTTTGCTATGGTTTTGAAGTTCAGATGAGCTAGCCTCTTGTGCCACAACCAATTCGTATCTTCAGCTTCTTTAGTATAGAAACAAGTAATTTGTTCTGACTGTGAGGAGTCGAAATCTAGTGCATATATATTCCCTTTTCTAATTCCTAGTAATTTGCCTTTTTTTTTGTCATTTTATTTATTACTTGACATGTATTGTGAGTAAATGACACATCATAGTTCATATCACATAACTGACTAATGGATAGCAGGTTATGTTCTAAACCCTTGACATAAGCAACATCTCTAAAGATTAAAGAACCTATACCAAGGGTTATGTAACCTTTAGTTATACCTGCTTTCCCTCCTCCAAATATGACAAGAGGTTCTTACACTTTTCTGAAATTCTCAAGATTGGATTTGTCTCCAGTCATATGTCATGAGCATCCACTATCCAAGTACCATATCCCTTTTTTCTTTTCCTGTAATGAAAACATAAAGAACTTTGTACATGGTACCCACTCATCTGGGTCCTTATTGGTTAGTTTTTGGAACCCACACTTGAACTATCTTTTTATGTGTGTTCCAGCATTCAAGTAATTTGTAGCCAAGTTTGCCACAGGTAAAGCAGTAGACCTTTGGTCTTATGCTTTTCAGTAGTTTGCTCCACCTGGTCTGCTGCTCTTGACATGAGCATGTGTGTCTCGAGTATGGTTTTCTCCATATTGATCTCAAGGAGTTATTCCATACTGAGTAGTCAGGTGTATGTTGAGATTCATTGGGTCCTTCTCTAAATTGCATTTGAGAGTTTCTTACTCTCTTCTTACTATTCATATATGCAGGTAGTCTGCTCCAGCTCTTTTGAGGTTGAGCAGTAGAGATCTTATTTTTCATTACAGATCTCTTGAGAATATTATTCCGTTTCAAAATTGCTGGTGCAGCTGAGTTATTTCTACTTTACATGGTTTGTGCAGTAGAGTGTTGACTCTTATACACGTATTCTGCAGTATTGGCTTTCTTCGTCTGCACCTCTGCTGCAGTAGATATATTGGTCTGCTCGTCTTTCTTGGTGATTACCTTTTTATCCTTATTATTATTTAACCAATCATTGTATCCTATCCCAGTTTTATCATGGGAGGATTGACCTATATTGATTAGTTTTTGTAAATCTAAGGTCTTGCCATTCCAGGCATCTATCTGCTTTTGAAGCTCAGTGTTTCTCAAGGTGAGTGTTTCCACCACTGCATTGAGAAGTTTCACTTTTTCATCAGCTTCTTTCAGTTTTTCTTGAGCATTGATTAGACTATTTTTAGTCTCTTCATTTGAATTGCATTTCTCCTTGAGAGTTGCAATTTGCTTAAGATTTTCCTTATTTTCTTTTAGAAGAGAAAAGAAGCTTTCAGAGGTTTCTTGAAGTGTCTCCTTCAATTCCTCTGCAGTAGCTTCTGAGTCAGAAAGATCAAATACCTATTTTTGATCTTCTTCTTTTGCCATGAGACATAGCTGAGCATTTGACATGATATCTTCATCATCAGAGTCTGTATCGCTCCATGTCTTTGTTGCATATGCCTTGCTTCTTTCCTTCTTCCCAGGGGTGACTTTGTTGTGGTCCTTTTTAAACCTTGGTGCAGACGAGTCTTGAGTTGGTCGTCTGCACTGAGCAGCAAAGTGATCTGGTTTGCCACAGTTGTACCAGATTTCCTTGTCTGCATCTTTGGTTTTTGAGGGAAAGTTCTTTTTGAAAAGCTTTTTGAACTTCTTCCCCATTAGTGCCAGTTCTTCTAATAGATCTTCTTCACTTGTAGATAAGGTGTCACTGTTCTCCTCTTCTACCATGGATTTCAAAACTCTTTCTTGAGCTTTGAAGGCTAAGGTTTTCTTTCTTGCGTTATCAGTCTGCTTCTTCTGCTCAACTTCAAGATTATAGGTGTGTAGAACACCATAAAGAGTAGCCAGGGACATCTTTGTTAGATCTCTGGATTCTCTTATTGCAGTTGTCTTTGTGTTCCAGATTTCTCCAAGAGATCTTACAAACTTAAGATTGGCTTCCTTATTTTCGAAAGTCTTTCCCAAGGTTTTGAGATTGTTGATGAGAATATTGAACCTTTCAAAAAAGGTTGTCGAATCTTCATCAGGCCTTATTGAGACCAGCTCGTATTGTTGTATCAATACATCCTTCTTGTTCTCTCTGATCTCATTAGTTCCTTCGTTTCTTAGCATTAGAGCTTCCCATGCTTTATTTGCTGTCTTGGTATGAACCACAATCTCGAACATGTTGTCATCTAGAGATTTGAAGATTTGATTTAGAGCTTTTCTCCCAACCATCTCTAGATCCCAGTCTTCTCTGGTCCAGAGGGACTTTGG